>JASCZW010015161.1:0-21175 GCA_034211315.2 Aedes japonicus | reverse complement strand
ACACACACAATAATAAATAAATGGCGCAGTGCACACACAGAATGGTAGGCACAAATGTCAGGTCACAACACACAAATTGCACACACACACACACACACACAATTGAATACCAATTTCCCCCCCCCCCCCCCCCCCCCTTCAAAAGAAGGTAACGCAACGTGAACGGTAGCAGCAACAACAACAACAAAAAGTGTAAAAAACGGTGTGAACAACGTAACAACAAACGTAAATGTAGAAGCGTAAAGAACGTGGTAACGAATCGGTGAACGTGGGGAAATCAATCAACAACAACAACAACGAAGGTGGCGAAACGGGGTGTGTATCAAATCACAACGTAAGTGCAAAGAACGAACCGGTAAGGTAGGTAAAGGTAAAGGTGGGGCCCGCGGTACAACGAACGAACGAACGGTGGTTCACCGCAACAACGAACGGTAGATCAACCGGCGCAGGCATAAACGCACCGGCACCGGTAACGTAACGAACGAACGGCAGTGAACGACCATGAACGTGGCGAAACCACAACAATACAATAAATAATACAATGTAAATTTTTTCAAATGAACAACAAATAACAACAACGTGAATAACAATGGAATACAACGGTAGCGGAAAACAACAACAACGAACGCAACGTAACAACAACAGCGAACAACAATCAATGCGCGCCACTTTTCGTGTGGCGCTAGTGACGTTTTGAATAGTTTATGCTCGGTTCACAATGGATTGGTAAGGTACAATATATCTTCTACCTAGTATCAGTAATTTTGATAAAACATTATAATACCAGGCCGATAAACAATGGAAGAATACTGTCGTCAGTATTGTGAATATTCTGTTTGCTGCATATACCCTTAATAAAAACCGAGCTGTCAAATAAGCACCACACGCAGCACCAAGTTTTCGGCTTCACAATTGTTGTTCGTGAATGACAACTGCTTCAGTCCTGTGCATAGGACCTAATGCAATATTTGGATCGAAATGGCGTCACCCACAAAGGAACGTCGCGAATTGATTTTGCGCAAGCACCTGGAAAATTCTCAACTCTCTCGTCGGGGCATCGGACTAACTTGGAATCGTGCAGTCAACCGTGAGTCGTGTGATTAAACATTACTACGACACTCTGAGCATCAAACGGAAGAAAAAATGCAGTCAAAATGGATGTTCTATTAGTGATCAGGATCACAAGCGTGTCGTGAAAGCGTTATAGTGGAATCCCAATGCTTCAAGAAATGTGGCCGAAAAGTTGAATATGTCCAAGTCTTTCGTTCAGAGAGCCAAGCACTGCGAATGACTGCATACGTACAAAGTGCAGAAGGCTCCAAATCGTGGCGAACGGCAAAATACGGTGGACAAGTCACGGGCCCGGTAACTGTACACCCAGATGCTGACGAAGCCTCATTGATGAGACTTACGTCAAAGTAGCTGCTTCCGGGGCTACTGTTCTTCACAGCCCAGCAAAAGTTGTATGATCCTGAGGAAGTAAGAAAGCAGAAACTTTCAAAGTTTGCCAAGATCTACATGATTTAGCAGGTGATCTGCTTATTTGGCAAACGGAGGGGCCGATCATGACTACCGGGACTGTAAATAGGGAGATTTACTTCAACGTCGGTCTACAGAAGCGTTTGCTTCCTCTGTTGAAGCAACACGAAGGCTCTACGATCTTCTGACAGGATCAAGCTTCGTGCCACTATTCAAATGTTTCCCTGGAGTGGTACAAAGCCAACAAGGTCACTTTCGTACTCAAGGGCACGAACCCCCCTTACGCACCGGAACTAAGACCCATCGAAAAATGAAGCAGACACTACGGTAGGTCCATACAAAATAATAAGCAGTGATAAAAAGAAGGAAGAAGAATTAGAAAGCTTTTGCAAGTTTGAAAGTGGCTCATTAATTTTTGACTCTCCCTTTAAAATACCTGCGAAATTGCGTCCTCAGACATTCTAGACAAGTTGTATTGCTGGTCAAATAGAAAATATCATAAGTAACTCTTATTTGCTCCGTTTCATTCGAATCCAGCCATCACAAAACGTCAAAGAATACCCATATGGTTATAAAAAAATGAGATATGCTATCTTATCACTGTTGACCATTTCCGTTTCTGTTGCTACTACCATACTCTTATCCTAGTATGATTTTGACAATACTATACCAGATGGTGAGAGGCTAAATAACCATTAGCCTGAGACAACATTTAAATGCCAGTTTCAGTTTGATTTTTGGAAGCATTTTGGATTCTATAATAACTGTGCAAATTTTCAGGTCAATAGATGAAATTTAATATTCAAGCGCACGCGGTTTTAATTGTACATAGGATTTTAAATGCGAATATTTAAAGCTTGTCCACGTAAAATTTCGGCCACTTTTCTTTCAGTGTAGATTTTGAACTATTTCACGGGTCGCTGAAACGTGTCACTTATATGACATCTGAAACTCTTCACTTTATTTCGTGGTACAACATGTTTACGTTCTTGTTACATTTGAATTATGTGTAAATTTTGTTTTTGCCCCAGCCTAATAATCATATGCTGTAAAGATGGTGAAATTCAGTTACAGAGGCATTCCAAGCATCTCCAGCAATTGATCCTAATTGACTGTTTATAATTTAGCTGAAACTTGGCAGGCTTCTTCCTTTTTTTAAATATGTTTATATGCAATAGTAGATCCTCATTCTGGATCACGACAACGTTTCCAAAACGCTTGTTCAAAAATGCTATTGATGGTTAAAAAAAATTTCAAGACCAAAACGGTTTGTTTGATTCGTATGACTTCTTTGCAAGGTTGTAGATAATAATTTGATAATTCTGAAAAAATAAACACTTTTGTCCACAATTGATATTTTCTTAATCTTTATCTATTAATACCAATCCTATCGCTTGTAGAGTGCTCGGTATCGATATCTCTTATTTGCTTAAAATCTATCCTCCCGACAAGCCAACTCATAATGGTAAAATCGCAAAGCAAAAAGAAGAATTTCCCCTTAAAGTAAACATTATCTTTGCCCTCTATGCTCACCTCAAAATAAAAGTAATAAAGACGTTAATGTAGCAACCTTCACGCCCGTGCCTCATACATTAATAGGAAATGAGTGTATCCAAGTCTCCTAACTGTGACAAACGCACCGAATTAAAACCTTCTTTAGACTGTTGACAACGACAAGACCTGCCGTCTGCAAACTGTCCAAAGGACAAAATACAATTACGCTCGCGTAATCAGTTCCCGGTAACAGCCCACCCACAAACCAAAGGGTGGTCCAGTATTATATGTGTCCCCCATTATTTTGGACCACAATGAGGTGGTTACCAATGGGCACCATCAATAACAAACGACAAATTGAACCAATTAGCAGTACATCGACGTGTGCATGAGCAAATAGACAAACAGCAAATGTCAACCGACCCGGGTGCTATATTTGAACTCATCCATGGGTAAATATCTGAAGCCCATTCGGTGTTACATTAAAGCACCAGCTTTGTAGACTGTAAGTGTTCGAGTTCATGTATCGCACACGGTCGGTCACACACATCTGGTCGCACTGGGCGAAGAGAATGTGTTGGACTACGGTTGAAAGCCTGTCGCCATTATCGAGTGTCTGTTGACGGCAACGAGGCTGGGCCTTAAACCAAAGCGTTCTGGTCAAATATAAGTTTGATAAATTGCTCACGAAATGGTGATGGTGGGAGGAGTAAAATGGGCAAATCATTTGTGAAACAAGAAAAAAAGAAAAAAAACATTAATGAGAACAAGCCAAATTACACATTTTCTTCTAAGCCAGCTAAGCTTCCACAGCGTGCTTGTTGTCCATTCTTAAGTTCAGTATTAATGGTACACCCATAGACATTACTTGAGAGCTCCGATGGCAAAAGATTATCCATCATCAAGGCTTGAATTCGTTTATGTTATGACATGAAAATGATACTCTGTTCCAAGCAAAGTAAAGCAAATATTCAAACAGAAAGTTTTCTCAGCTGGGAAATGAATCCAACGCTTTGGCTATCTGAGACTACCGCATGAGGACAATGTTTTCACTATCGTACTCTGTTTCACCTGTGCATACAATGCCTTGGTATTCTTTGCATGCACGTAAACTATAATTCATATCATAGTTGGCTGCGAGTAAAAGAAGCCAAATTCCTTAGTTTGATAGTTGCATCATGACGACGTGGCAACGTATTCGCGATTTGTCCCAAATGTTGCAAAAAGATATTTCAATCGCCGTCCCGGTGGACCCTGAAAAGGGTCTTAGACCGAGGAAAGAAAGGACAACTATCCGCGAAAGTGGTCACAGATTGCCTAGGTCAACTCGGATTCCGAGGGTTATCGCTGCCATAATAAGTTAAATTCGGGCGAATTCAGTTCGTTCAATGAGAAAAATGACGAAGGAACACTTACCTTACCTTATCAATCCGACTAAGGCCGGCGTGGCCTCTGCTGTACACAGAAGTTGTCTCCATTCTATTCGGTCCATGGCTGTCCCTCGCCAGCCTCGCTGTCTGCGTCGTCTTCTATTTGCAGGTCGTCTTCTATTTGATCGATCCACCTTGCTCGTTGCGCGCCTCTTCTTCTTGTACCTGTCGGTTCGTTATCGAGAACCATTTTCACAGGGCTGTCGTCCGACATTCTTACGACATGCCCAGCCCATCGTAGTCGACCGATTTTTGATGTGTACGATGGGAGGTTCTCCCAGCAACTGGTGCAATTCGTGGTTCATTCGCCTCCTCCACGTTCCGTCATCCATCTGCACTCCACCGTAGATGATACGCAGCACCGCAGCACCTATAACATCCCTTCGCAATATTTGTTATGCTATTTTCCGCTTCGTATTTATGCACTTTGTAATTTTTAGCCTATCTAGCTCACGTTATGTATTTGAGTAGATAGAAAGGTCGTTTGCGTTTTTTCAGATAGGATCATATACGACAAATTCTACAAAAAAAAGATGTTTTCTTCATCCAAAAAATAATTCATATACTAACATTGTTTGTGGTCTTACGTTTTCTATTTCACAGATATAAGGGCCTGTTTATAAGCTACGCAAGCATACACACACACACATATATACACAAAAACATACATACATGCAGACATATGGCCGAGTGTGGGGTCAAGGATGCCACAACAGCCATACGGCTGCGAGAGGGTCCACTTAGGACTCAAGTGGCAACAATACGACTGCCAGTTGCCACCGCAGACTCGACCTAAAAGTGGAAAAACTCAAAGTGGGGTGGTCCGTTTGTCCATTGAGTTTGCACCAGCCGCCAAAGGCGCGCTTTAAGTGTCTCGAGAGCGGACATATGTCGTGGGAATGTAAAGACCCCGATAGGAGCGATCTATGCCGTAGGTGCGGAGGAAAAGCTCACAAGGGCCGGGACCTCAAGGAGCCTCTCAAATACATGACGTGCTCTGGGAAACCAGACGACAAGCACGTCATGGGAGGCCCCAGGTGCCCGGCTTACAAGGGTAAACCAAAGAGCTAAACACAGAGCGGGTAACCCAATTAAGCCTAAACCACTGCAGTGCACTGGAGGCGGCTCAGCAACTGCTGTGTCAGGCAGTTTGCGAGTCAGGAACGGATATCGCAATAATATCCGACCCATACCGCATCTCCGCCGGTAACAAAAACTGGGTAACGGATAAGTCTAATATTGCGGTATTATGGATGACGGGCAAATTCCCAGTCTAAGAGGTTGTGTCCACCTCAAACAAGGGCTTCGCGGTCGCAAAAGTGAACGGAGTGTTCATTTGTAGCTGCTTTCTGCCGCCTAGATGCTCGATTGACCAGCTCTCACAAATGGTCGATCGGATGACAATGGAGCTAACCGGCCGTAGCCCGCTGGTAGTAGCGGGAGACTTCAACGCCTGGCGTTGGAGTGGAGCAGCCGCCTTACCAACCCAAGGGGCAGATTCTGCTTGAGGCCTTGGCCAGGCTCAACGTTGACCTGGCCAATGTAGGTACTAATAGTACCTACCATAGAAACGGAGCGGAGTTCGATTATCGACGTGACGTTCGGCAACCCTGGGCTGTTGAGCAACTGGAGAGTGGATGATGACTACACTCATAGCGATCACCTTGTGGTCTGCTATAGCATTACCTACAGTGCTAGGCAGCGCTCAGAAGGAGGAGTACCCACTCCGTTTGTCCGCAGATGGAGGACGTCGTACTTCGATAAAGAAGTATTCAAAGAGGCGCTTGAGGGAACAGAGAACGAGTGAACCTAGATCCTTGCGGTGATGAGCACGTAGCACTACTTACGCGTATGCGACGCAACCATGCCCAGAAAGGTCAAACCTAGTTTATTGGTGCACAGAGACGATCACTGACCTCTGGAGAATCTGCCACCGAGCTTGAAGGAGGATGCAAAGAGCGCGGTCGGAATTTGGTAGAACCACTAGCCATCGCACAGGCTGCACTTGAAAAAGAGATAAAGGCCAACAGACGCGCCTCCTTTGAGGGTTTGTGCTGCGAACCCATGAGGTGATGGGTGGTCATGGTTAAAACCAAGGGTACGACAGCTCCAACCAAGCAATCTCCAGGTTGTCATTACGGGACGCTTTCAGAGCCACGACCAGAGACCCTGGCCTCTTGTAACTGCAGAATTATCCCACGACAATGGCTCCACGGATGAAGGGGGAGATGCGACCGTTACAAAGGAGGAAATCATTGCGATAAGCAAGTCACTAAAGGTAAACAAAGTGCCAGGACCTGACGGTATACCGAACCTGGCTATCAAGACGGTGATATAAAGATGTTTGGAAAATCCGGACTCTAGTATTGCTACCGAAAACAGGGAAGCAACCAGGGAATCTATCGGCATATAGACTCATATATCTGTTCCTGTTGGATACAGCGGGTAAGCTGCTCGAGAGGGTAATCCTCAACTGACTGACAAAATACACGGAAGGTTAAGCGGTCAGTCTAAAAATCAGCTTCCGTAAATGGAAATCGACGGTGGATGCCATTCTGTCCGTCATCAAGACGGCCGAAGTGGCAATCCAGTGCAAGAACCGAGAAGTCCGCTACTATGTAGTGGCCACCCTTAACGTGAAAAATGCGTTCAAAAGCGTCCGTTGAGTGGCCATAGCCGATTCCCTCAAACGCCTCTGCTATGATGCTATGGAACACGATTTATGAAGATGTACTACGGCTTGCGTTCCCGGAACGGGAGGAAGATTGTCGGGTTTGCAGACGGCCTCGCACTCCATTGGCATTGTGGAGAGATTGATGAGTTCCAGGAAACTGGAGCTAGCGAATCATGAGACTGAGGTCACGGTTGTTAGCAACCGAAAATCGGAGCAACATGCGACGATCAGTGCAGGTAACTGCACAATCGAATCGAAGAGGTCTTTGAGGTACCTGGGGGTCATGATCGCCGATAAGCTGTAATTTAACAGCCACATTGATTACGCCTGCAAGAAAGCCTTTATGGCTATATCGGAATTATCCCGAATGATTTTGAATAGCTCAGCGGTACAGGGGAGCAAGCGTCCTGTCCTGAGTACTAAGAGCTACCTTGGCAAGCTCGAAAGTACCCACAGGCTAATGGGTCTGAGAGTGGTCAGCGTATACCGCACAGTGTCACGCTACGTATGCGGTATGCGTTCTAGCGGGATGGTGCTCATTGGCATCATCATAAAAGAGGACCAGAATGCTTTGAGCAAAGAGGAACAAGAGGTATCCGCAAGACCACCAGAGTTGCATCAATGATCAGGTGACAGAGGGAGTGGACTAATTCCACCAAGGTCGCATGGACTCACCGACTGGTTCTGAAAATATCTGGATAGGTCAATCGGCGACATGGGGAAGTTATCTTCCACTTGACACAGGTATTGTCGGGCCACGTCTGCTTTAGACAGTATCTGCAAAAGTACGGGAACGCCGTGTCCTCCGCATATCCAGTCTACGCGGAAGCGGATGAAACTGCAGAACATGTGTTCTTCGTATGCCCCCGCTTAAACGACGCGAGGAACGGCATGATGGCAGTGAGCGGTCGGGACACGACTCCGGCTAATCTTGTCCAGAGAAAGTGTCAAGAACAGGACTCTCAGATTGTCTTAGAGCTGCAGGACAAATGGCGAAACTACCAGCGACAGGCTAGAGGAATCAACTAACTACTAAAGCCCTATGTAGTTAAACATAAGCGGGTGCTTAACGCACAATAGCTCCCTCCTCGAAGTAATACCAAAAATGGTTCCAAGGACTGAGGCTAGAGACACGGGTAGGCTTTTTAGTGAGTCGAGGAGCTGGCACCATCATCACCACACCCGTAAAAAACATGCTCAGTTCGTCGAGCTGAATCGAATGGTATATGACACTCGACCCTCTGATCCTCGGATAAAAAGTCGAGTTTTCAAACGATCTTAATACCCTTTTTTGGTGAAGAAGGGCCAAAAAGGAAAAAAATCATCTAGCTACACAAACACCATCGTACATACAATTGGATTCTCCGTATGGTAATACTTGCAAAGCAGGAATTGGGTGGTTTTATGTTATTCCCAACGTAACCAAGTCAGTAGGGGTAAGGGGCTATTCATAAACCTCGTAGACTTTCACTGGGGGGGTGCGACCAAAGTCTACGCTCCATACAAATTTTTAAAAAAATTTATGAAGGAAAGTCTACGAGGGGAAAAGGAAGGTCTGAGATTTTCAAAAATGAGTCGATGTTTTGTTGCGCACTGATCGAAGAAGCTCAGTAAAAAAACAATAAAGCTTCCTCTCGATGAGTGGTGGTTTGCCGCGTGTGGTTCGGTGGTGGGGATCATAACTAATTATGATCCATACTTTTAGTTCGCCACTCTAGCCATACTAGCCATATCACCATATCTTGAAACAAGTAAACGACTATCCCATTTTGTGGGTTGCCCAAGCAGCATCCTTACTGTTGGTAAAATCGACTCTCAAGCGTTAATATAAAATACGTGGTTTTCCCAAAAACCACCATCACACTTAGTGAGTGGCCCCAACTGCATCCTTATTGTTGGTGCAAAAGGTTCAAATTGGAAATCGCTACTAATATTTAAATAATTTACTATGCGTTGCGTGAATTCAGCTTTGCATAAATCATTTACCAAACCGACCCCTGCTGCCACCCAATTCTGTTATTCGACATCCCAGTGATTTTTCGTGGAAGTTCAGAGGTAATCTTGATTTCAAATAAGGCGAGTATCACGTCAACGTATTCTTATCCTTTTCTTATTTTACCAGCATTCAGGCAGGGCTGATGCCGGGTTTAACTCATCAGTATTTACACATTGAGGATGTATGCTAGTCCTTTTTGTAAAATTTCAATAGATTTAACAAACTCTTTCAGGATACCTCAAATCAATATTTTGGTGAAATGCAGCTATCGCTGAAAACGAACGAATACGAGCTTAAGCGCAAACCACAGAACTCTACACTTTAACACTTTTTGAATGTAAAAATATTTCCATGAAATATTGGAAACGGAAGGGACCATCAGGATACCCGATTGAAACACTCTGGATGGGGAGAGTGAGAATGTCATCTCCCCATTGCTAACAGTTTGTGAATAGAGGGAAGGCCCTTCTCCCCGCCCATTGGGGTATCCTAATGTTAGATAGCTTGCTCTTTTGAGCAATTGTCTCATCTTGTTGTTAGAAGGAGATACTTTTTATCCCTGTGAATACGTATAAGTTATGTTGCCTATCGCTGCCAGCCCCTTTTTAGCCTTTCGTACTATGGCATGATTAGGATAATCAATGGTTATTAAGGCATGATCAAGTCTAACAGAGAGGCGAGCACATTGCTGTCGGACTTAGTTTCCAATCGGTGGTAGTACATATCATACATTGAGGATGTACGCTAGTCCCAAGAATCATCTGTTGGTTCTTTGTGTAATAACAGTTGATCTGGTAATGACAAAGTAGAAACCTCGGGCGATCAATCATGTCCATGCTCATGCTCATTACCAGTTTAACTAAAGCATAATGTTTGTAACATACCAAAAATCAATATCGTACTGCGGAGTTGTATCAGATTACAAGGCTATCTTTATGTTGATTATATTGTTTTATAATTATGACTGGACGTTGTAATTATAATGATTGAAACAGAAGCAAGGTGGTGAAAAGATACTTTGCTCCTATTATAGATTATTAGAGCCAGGAATAAAAACCCCTCCCCTTAACTTAATTACTCTTTCTTAGGATACTCCAATGGCATGCGATTTGTTTTCAATTCAACCAGTCCGTTATTTTTATTATTATTAACCAACTGACGTTAAGGGATTTTACGATCATTGTTCATCACATTGCCTCCAGATCCCGGCTGAAAATATATACAACAATGAAGTAACGGTAAACCATTTCGAATGAAACTTTCTCCTGCAAGCTTAGTAACCGTTCTGCAATTCTTTGAATTACCACCAATTCCCCTATGTGCTTTGACCGTCCGCGTTAACTCTCTTGATAGTAAACAAACTGTTACTAAAACTTTTGAGCACACTTCAACCGTACTGCATGCGAGCAAACAGCTTGAGTATCCGGGCAGTGGAAATTCCCATTTCGCTTTCCATCTCATCGCCGCCAAAAGCATACTTCAACACGATATACGACTCGAGAGGATCAAACTTTCTCTACGGAGCTTTGAAAACGGCAGAATTTTTTTTCCTCCGTCGTCTGGAGAGAGTCAAACTTTGGCAAAGACTAATCGTTACATGGAAAAGTTAAACCGGATTTACTAGTGAGGACTATCTTTAAGGGCATTTTAAAGTTCAATCATCTAAGATGGTGGGGCTCCCTACTTAGCTGTATAATTAAACTGCAGTTCTACAGAATATTGCAATTCGATAATGGAATCGCTTCTTATTTCTGTTTCATTAGATGATGCTGTACCGGAGGCTGTTTATATCATCCACATAACACTCATGAAATCAGCTGACTTGGACATCACCTGCACAAACCTGAATATCTAAGGTAGTGCACCGATACGTGTAACATACACTTTCCATCACCTCTGTTAGCTCCGATTTAATATGTTGTTGCATATGTTGAATAATAATCATGCATGTGTCGGAAAAGTGACGTACCCTATTCAATTGGGTCCGGCATTTCAAACAAGCCAGAAAACACATGACCATTAGTTGGACGAAGTTCTAGAATACTCCCGCTGCGGCTCAATAGTCCGAGTAGAAAATTAATCAATTTGCATAGCATTTCAGAAGACATGCTGATCTGAGTGATTGGTGCGTGGCTACTTCACCTACACTGCCGGCAGGGAAGAGTTGATGGTAAGTGAATATCACTGTGCGTTTGCAATGGCCCATGGTAGAAATCGACAGAAGGAGGAATTTCAATTTTCCTTAGAAATATTCAGGTCACATGCAGAACGAAGACCGGGAGGGTCTCAATTGAAATGTGAACAGTAATTTTTAGCTTTAGTTTCTCATGGCTTCCCGCAAAACAACTCAAGTTATAACATCTTGAACACCTGTCAGATGAATTCAAATTCATTTAGTGGTTGAATAAAATTTGTCAAATTCTTAAGCTGTCTCAACTATTTCCTGTTTTTTTTATAGAATTATTCACCAAACAACTTTCAACACGGTGCGCTTTTACACCCTCACAGGCAGCCAAAAGTAATGGACCTAACGTTTGCCACACTCACTACCAGTTGATGAACTAAGTGGGCTGCTGTTTTTATATGCCGTCAAACCCCTCAGGGAATATTTACCTGTAGAATCCTCCTGTCTGTGTATGGCTCAGCTGATACCTGTTGACTGACGTACACTAAGGTTGTCACCAGCGACCACAGCCACAGAGTGGCTTTCATGTTTCTGCAAGAAAAAAAAAGGAAAACAGAAGAGGAAAATTTAGGGAAAACAATCCAGTGAACGGTAGTGGCCCTCATCGGTTGGGATGAGGTTGAAAATTAATTAATTACAACCAGACTTTCGAATGAGAGATAGTAATTAAAACCAGGCCGGTCGAACCCCATGTGGTATCGTTTGTTGTTTTACTCAATTTGTCGGCAGGAATAGGCAAATTAACCAAATTACGGGAAGAATTATCGGATAAGCCATCGCAGCAAAGAGGATTTAATTGAACCTGCCGTTTACTACCTGCTGGTTTACTAGTTGTTAATGTTGTGGTGATAAATATACGGGTGGGATATACTTGTTGCTTCAATTGGTATGAATATGCTCATCGATTCGTAATCGGTTTATTCATCGTGATTGTTGCTCTGTAATAGAATTGAATATGATTCTATCAAAATAATTTAATCAACAGAAATAATCATTTACTGGGACAGCAATCTGGCTGAACTGTAATTCCAGATCGAAACGCATTCATTTTATAATAGTATTATTATTGCAATTACCGTCGATATTGTTGCTGTTGCAAACAAGTGGAAGATGTTGTACACCACCAAACCAGACGGTTTATTTTTTTCGCATAATTATGGAAGAAAACGAACATATTTCCAGTGCATAGAAAGGAAAATATTCGAAATGTTGACAACTCTCTACAACGTTTTCAAAACGACGTATCGGATGTTGTTAACAAAGATGTAAATAATTGTTCGTGTTGCCGACAAGTTCGCAAAGATATCAGCATGTAGGCATCTAGTTCTCACTGAAAAAAAAATGGGCATGACATACACGCTCATCCTAGCTAACTCAGTTTTGAGTAACTTTCACTCAATTTTATAAATATATCTAAAACATCAAACGCTGAGTAATCGTGTTTTATGAATTTGAGTTAATGCTACTCAAAAGACAAGCAAACTGTACGAAACTCAATTTTGAGTTAGCTATATTTTAATTGTTTTCAACAAATGGCGTCTCTGTGAATTTGTGCTTCGGAAGTTAATTTGAGATCTAATGCGTATTCGAAAGCTGATAACCAGCTGTGACATTGAGCAGATAACAGTCACTGTAGATGCGTAAATTAAAAGGTCGTTAATCGTAAATAAAAAGGTAAGCCGTTTTATCTTTGACAGGGAATGTTTTTAATAGTCTTTTACATTACAGATAAACAAAACATGTTCGAAACTGTTTCCGGCGTGTGTTCCAAGACCAGGCTATAAGGAAGTTTTGGCAAAATGCCTTATATACAAAGCGGATAAATTTATTGGTGTTGAAGATGGTAAGCAAGCTATATTTATGGGCATTACTGAGGACTAAAGGACAAATGCCATTGCGTGGACACCGCCGCAACGTCAGCGGAACTGCATCTATGGATGGGACCTATGGAATTGGCCATTTGATCCGATGTACAAAGGTAATTTCGCATTCAATTAGTTCCTTAATTTAGTATCTATATTCTTTTAACTATTGCAGCCAAATTCATGGTCAATTACAATTACATGGCATCGATGACGAATGCTATCCACCAACACATTATTTGTTTCGCGGATCCGATGAATTCAGGTCCACTGTATGTAATCCTGAACAATAAAATATATGTGTCGGTGAAAACTTCAATCCATCCTATAGACATCGTCTTTCGCAGCTTCTCGATATTTGGCATAGCAGTTCTCACTGATAAGGCATGCCAATGGATTTTTTTGCGATGACTTACAAGACGAAGAATCGAAGTACATGAATCACCGTTAAGAAACTTGCTGCCTTATTTAAGGAGGAGGAGATCTGAAAATGTACCATCTAGTTGACTCTTGGTTTCTGTATTTGTTTTAGATGTTCAATAAAAATGAAATTCTAGGGTTTTTTTTCAAGAGGTATTATTTGATTTTTATACAATCTTTTGCGAGGGTAAATTTAAAAACACCCATTTTTATAAATTTTTGTTTTATTTTTATGAGTAAGTTTAACTCAAAACTTTATAAATTTTAGGATTACTCAAAATTGAGTTGTGGCAATGAAACTCAATTGAGGGTACGTCCGGTTTTAACGTTTTTGAGTTAAAGCCACTCAAATTTGAGTGAAACCGGATGAGCGTGTATGACGTGTCAAATGGAGATGCGTGGAAAAAATGGTACGCCCACATGAAAAATCAGGAGCTGTCCAATAATGCTATGGGAAATATACTTCAAATCTATAATTTACCTGTCTCAAGAGTATAATACTTAAAAATCCGAAAATATACATGATCCTTTTAAAAAACGAAGAAAATGTCGAAATTAACATTGAAATACCTCATTTGGCAGGCTTTCCGCACCAGTGCACAGTGGTCCAGAATGTGTATTCAGCTGGGAAGATACATTTTCAGCCGAAGTTTGAAGTTTTGGAGCAAAATTTTCTTGCAGAATGAAAGCTAGGGTGGTCCTTATTTTCTGAGAAATCGAAAATCTAACTGTTTTATTCGCAGAAATTGAAACATACATTATTAGGAGAAGTTGTAGAATAAATTATTTCAAGCAACTTTGATGGTATAATTTCTTCTGCATCTCTTGATATGACTGAATGAGAGCATTTTTTCCTACGTAGCTTAACTTGTCCCTATAAAAATCAATTATTTTGCTGCAACTTTTTTTTGTTTCTAATTTTGCAGGATAATAAAGAAGAAAAACGAAAAATCATTCTTCACTGGAATTATGATAATTTCCAAATAACAGTACCGATATTACATGACCTTAATCAAGTTTACCATTATACAGAATTTGGAAAACTTACATTTCAGTTTCGAAATTTGAACGGGAAACTTCAAATTTGAACTTCGCTGTAAGAACTAATCATTCTGTCTTCAAAATATCCAGTACCATACAACTAGAACAACAATTGTCAATCATGGCGACCCTTCGGTATGGATCTCGGCTTTTTTATGTTAACCGATAATTTCGATTTGGGTCAAACTGAAAATTCATTTAGTTAGCTGAGAATCTCGGCAGGGCAAACTGATGCATCAGTTGAAATTAATATTAAACAAAAATGAAGGTTACCGAGATTTCGGTTAAATTGTGTATAAATACTCCATATTTTGGATCAGATTTTCATCGAAGTATTGAATATTTCATGCCTGTAAGCAATACCCTGCAAAGATAGTGTTTTGCGTCAAATCTGGCTGGTATAAGAAGGCGTGGAGTACAGCGATCAAGATGGGCAGATCAGGTAACCCAAGCCATGGAAAGCGTAGATGTAGTGCCAATAAATGTATGTTATTTCACCGCTACACGAACAACAGACGACTTACTCCACTTGCGAATGTAAACAACCGCAGAGGACCACTGGTCTTATGAGCGTTTTGTGCATGGTGCATTTGGTGCGGGGGTGAATTTTTAGACCGCAGTTTCTTCTGGAGCCCGTAGTAGGCATGACTCCACTGATGATGCGCCTTCGAATTTCACAACTCGTATTGTTGTCAGCCGTTAGTAAGGATCCGAGGTAGACAAATTCCTCCACCACCTCGAGAATATCCCCGTGTATCGTGGCATTACATCCTAGGCGAATCCGGTCGTGTTAGTTTCCGCCTACCATCATGTTTCCGCCTACCACTTTGTTTTCGACGAATTCACCACCAGTCCGACCTTTGCTGCTTCGCGTCTCAGGCGGGTATACAGCTCTGCCACCGTTCCAAATTACACCTGCCAGAGCGATGTTGCTATGCAAATCAGTAACTGTTCAGAAACAATTGATAAACTATTCAGGACGAGATAGTTCATCAAATCTTCCGTTCCGCCTCTAGGCATCTTACTATTAGGTATCAGCTGGTTCTCCACCGATTGCCTGTCGATCAGCCAAACATGGAAGACGACTGCATTGAGTTATCTCAAATAAGGCTTCTGTGATATGTATGATGTATGATATGTACTACCACCCATTGTAGCACGGAAACTACGTCCGACAGCAATAGGCTCTCCTCTCTGTTAGACTTGATCAAGCTTTAATAACCACTGATTATCCTAGTCATGCCATTGTATGAAGGGCCAAAAAGGGGTTGGATGGATCGATAGGCAACATCACTTATACGTATCCACAGGGATATAAAGAATCTCCTTCCAACAACAAGACTGAACAATTGGTCACAAGAGCAAGCTATCTAACATGAGGATGCCCCAATGGGTGGGGAGAAGAACCCGCCCTTTATTCACAAACTGTTAGCAATGGGGAGTTGGCATTTCCACTCTCCCCATCCAGAGTGCTTCAATCGGGTGCCCTGATGGTCCCTCCCGTTCCCATGAAATATTTATATAATAATGTATATATTTATGTAAATTAAAAATAATAAAATCATTCATATCTATTATATACGATCTCCATTCGGTTGATCCTGAAATGCAAGAAACGTAGTCAAGTGTTTTAGTGTAGAGTTCCGTGGTTCGCGCTTGAGCGCGTTTTCGTTCGTTTTCACTGATAGCAGCATTTCACCAAAATCTTGATTTGTGGTGTCCTGAAAAAGTTTGTTAAATTTTACAGAACTAACATATATATATTTTAATTTACTGTTGCCATGGTCACTATTTGCAGCTTGATGTTGATTTTTTAACATGAATTCGCATTTATGTTTGCTGGCCTAATAGTTATTGCTCCTGTTATGGGAAAGCAGGGAAGATTTAATTGACAGAAAGTTAAAGACAAATGGACATAAAAAACAATACGCAATGGTTAAATCATCTATGAAGTAAAATCGATAAAACAATATCATCAAATATGGTATAGTAATGTCAAAAATTGAACTGTAACATCAGACACTAGCCGAATGGCAAACAGCGCTAAACGAATCAAACCAGCTCAGATTTGGTAGAAGGTCTATTCGCAAACCGGAAATGAAAAACACATTAGGTAATAAGTAATCCTACCATAGATTCCGTTGCAGCTTCTTTTAATCAAGGTACTAAATACTTCTCAATCATAATGATGATTCGACAAAAGGACAAAATAATTAAAAGTATATATAACCTTTAAGGTAAAATTGTAACAAACAAATATTTATGTTAGAATATAAATCACGAAAACACAAGTAATGATAAAAATGATAATAATGATGATAAAGATGATAGAGATGAATGATAATGGCTATGAATAAACAATGTCCTATAAGATAAAATATATAGTGAGGGTATATTGTAAAATGAAATGAAAATTACATGTGTGCCGACTGCTGTTTTGTTGCAATTGTAGACAAACTTGCGCATCCATTATGAGCCAGAAAATTTAGACAATGTATGACAGCCATGAAAAAGAAAGAATTTTAAATTTTAAATTATTTTATAATACTTGACGACCTGGAAGACCTGAAAGATATGAGTATGGATAATTATGATATGATTTACCGGTCGCACCCCCTCACTTCGCTATTGTCGGATTGACAACATTGCCCAGGCTACGCCAACGAGCGTCTCCATGTTTCAGCTGGCAGTCTTTTGTGATCATATGACTCGTCGAGGCGTGAGGTAGGAACTTGTGAGGACCAGAGGTCGGTCGCACCCTCCTTAGAAATTGTCAACTCACCATTTGAAGCCCAGTTATCTCAAATAAGGCTTGTTCGCGACAAAATCTGGACACCCCTAAAGACGCATATCTCTGGAAATACTTCATCATCGCGTGAAATATTTCGCAAACTGATGAACATATGTCTGTTCATTGTGTTTAATCAATTTTGGTAATACTACAAGTTTTCGATCGAAGATTGCGTCAAAAGAAGAGCAAGTGCAAAAAGCAATTGTGTTCGCTCGCAATGAAAATTCGGATCTATCGGTAAGAAAACTCGCAAAAAAGCTTGGTTTTCCTTCAAGCACTCTCCATAACGTTCTTAAATCTTTCGATACACGTTTGACAACAGCCAGGAAGGCTGGGAGCGGAACAAAAATGGATCTCAGGAACCACCAGAAGGACGCGAAGGTGAAGAGTATATTGCAGAAGAGACCAGATCATTCGGTACGTACTGTGGTTAGATAAATGAAAATGTCCCCAACTTTCGTGTATACTTCCAAGCAAGGTATGAAGTCGTTCAAGTTGAAAACTGTACCAAACCGTAATGATAAACAGGATGTAACGGCTAAAACCCGGGCTCGCAAGTTGTATCGCGAATATTTGACGTAGTTTTCCTGCGTGATAATGGACGATGAAACTTATGTGCTGGAAGACTTTAAGCAGCTTCCTGGAATGTCTTGCAACGGAACGGTATAGAGGAGCATTTCAAGACGAAGAAAAAGGCCAAGTTTCCTAAAACTATAGGTTTTTTTTTTCATTAGGGCGAATCTACAGTTGAAAGCCTCTCTTTGATTACTTTCTCTTTCATTCATATTCCATTTAGCTTTACGTTTTTCATTCTGCTATTTAAAGAGTATGCTAGCCAGCACTGTTGTGTTTCTGTCTGTACTAAATAGTCCCTCAAAAGTTTTATAATGGTGCTGTAATAAATCAAAGAGAGCGAGAGAGGAGAGAATCTCTCATTGTTAGATTCGCCCTAATGAAAAAAAAATCCTAGATATTTGGTTTGGCAGGCAATATGCAGCTGTGGTCGAGCAAGCCAAAGCTTCATCATTGCCGGAACGGTACACAAGGAAATATACAGTGAAAAATTCTTAAAGAAGCGATAGTTATCATTCCTACGCAACCATGATGCTCCCTCACTATTCTGGCCGATTTGGCATCTTGTCACTACGCCAAAGATGTTTTGGAATGGTATGAAGCGAATGGAGTCCATGTTGTACCGAAAGAGGCGAATCCACCTAACTGCCCGGAGTTGCGACCTATCGAGCGGTATTGGGCTCTCGTGAAGAGAGAACTCTCTTAATATAAACGACAAGCTACATCAATCTTGAACAAAAGCAGCTAAATCGGTAGCAGAGAAGTCCGTACAGGCCCTAATGGCTGGAGTAAACTCAAAAGTTCGTAGTTTCTTCACGCTGCCTAGTTAAGTAACTGTAATTAGTTTTAAGATGACTAATAATGCACAATTAAATGGGCTTCAAATGGTGCGTTGACAACTTCGAAGGAGGGTGCGACCTACCTCTGGTCTTCACAAGTTCCTACCTCACGCCTCCACGAGTCATATTATCATAAAAGACTGCCAGCTGAAACATGGAGACGCTGGTTGGCGTAGCCTGGATAATGTTGTCAATCTGACAATAGCGAAGTGCGGGGGTGCGACCGGTAAATCATGTCATAATTTTCCATTATCATATCTTTCAGGTCTACCAGGTCATCAGGTATTATAAAATAATTTAAAATTTAAAATTCATTTTTTTTCTCATGGCAGTCATACATTGTCTAAATTTTCTGGCTATAATGGATGCGGAAGTTTGTCTACAATTGCAACAAAACAGCAGTCGGCACAGATGTAATTTTCAGTTCATTTTATAATATCCCTTGACTATATTTTATCATAAAGGACATTGTTTATTCATAACCATTATCAATTCTCTTTATCACCATCATTTTCATTTTTATCATTACTGGTGTTTTCGGGATTTATATTATAACATTTTTTTTTTTTAATGATTTCTCCTAATAGGTTATATATACTTTTAATTATTATGTCTTATATGTCCAATTATCATTATGATTTAGAAGTATCTAGTTGAACAAAAGAAGCTGCGACGGAATCTATGGTAGGCTTTTGCACTTATTACCTAATGTATTTTTCAATTCCGGTTTGAAAATGGACCTTTTTCCAAATCTGAGCTGTTTGCCATTCGGATAGTGTCTGATGTGTCTGTATCATAACTCACAATATCATTATATTTGATGAAATTGTTTTATTTATTTTACTTCTTAGATGATTTAAAAATTGCTTGTTGTTTTTTGTTGTTGTTGTTTGTTGTTTTTTCCATTTGTCTTTAACTCCCTTACACAGGAGCAATAATTATTTGGCCAGCAAAAATAAAAGCGTATTGCTGTTATAAAATCAACATCAAGCAGCAAATAGTGACCATGGCAACAGTAAATTAAAATGTATATATGTTATTTTTGTATAATTTAACAAACTTTTTTAGGATAACTCAAATCAAGATTTTGAAGAACTCTACACTTCAACACTTTACAACACTTCTAACATTTCAGGATCCACCAAAGGAGATCATAAATAATAGATACCGAGTGTTTACAGTATTTTTCATTCACATAAATACATACACTATTATATAAATATTTCATGGGAATGGGAGGGACCATCAGAGCACCCGATTGAAGCACTCTGGATGGGGAGAGTGGAAATGCCAACTCCCATTGCTAACAGTTTGTGAATAGAGGGCAGGCTCTTCTCCCCGCCCATTGGGGCATCCTCATGTTAGATAGCTTGCTCTTTTGACCAATTGTCCAATCTTGTTGTTGGAAGGAGATTCTTTATATCCCTGTGGATACGTATAAGTGATGTTGCCTATCGATCCACCCAACACCTTTTTGGCCCTTCATACAATGGCATGATTAGGATAATCAGTGGTTATTAAAGCTTGATAAAGTCTAACAGCGAGGAGAGCTCACTGCTATCGGACTTAGTTTCCGTGCTACAATGGGTGGTAGTACATATCATACATCATACTAATAATGCACAAATAAATGAATAAAAAATGCATCTTGGATTGAACTAACAGCAAATTGGTTTTATTCCAAATTTAATCTGTCCAGATTTTGTCGCGTAGAATAATATATCCGTCCACTTCATCACAAAACATTGCGATTGGTTGAGCGGTTTGGAGATGCTGAAATCAGTGGGTATAGGACTAAGTCTCCCTCGGTTGGTGCTAGACCGATGAGCTTGAACATCAATAGAAGCAAAGCTGTCAAAAGGCACGAAATGCGTCTATGGACTCTTATTTTTACCGGGTTCCTCAATCGGAGTTTTAATGGGATAGCGTGGATTGTTCTTTATTTTGTATTATTTGACTATTATATAACATACAACTAAATGTATTATAATATAAATTTTAAATTTCAGTCTTTTAGTGCCCGGCATTTTTAAATTTCAGTCTTTTGGTACAAACTACAAAAGCCCACCAACAGGCAAAAGGAGCATAAACTATTTTTTCTAGCATCTATGCTTCCAGCGATAAAATACAAATTACCACAATATTTAACTCTATATGGAAACGTTTGGAACGGGAGGTCCACGCTTTCTTCCTTCCCTTGATTTGAAGTAACAGAACGATTCCCGATACTTGTTCTGGAATCGCTCTAAGTCTTGGATGGAGTCCTCTATGCGGCACATGCTACCAGCTCCAGGCCAGGCCGGTGACAGAAATGTATTCAAGAAGTCGTCATTTTCGAGGATGCTTTCAAAAATTGACTACGTTAGTGTGAGATTAGAATCGATGAGATAA
>JASCZW010015160.1:0-21137 GCA_034211315.2 Aedes japonicus | reverse complement strand
GGAACGATGATATAAAAATAATCATATCATCGATGTCAATATTAATAACTTCACTTACATTCTGCTTTCGATCTGGAAAAAGAAAGAGGGATTCCACTGCCATCAGGGCGGGTGTGCGCGAATGGAAATACGTTACTGGAGGGAATGGGGGACCATTTTGAGATGATGAGGCTCACCGGAAAGAACAAAGCATCGTAGAGTTTCGAGCAGGTCTGTGAATTTTGTGGTTTTTAGGGAAAATATTTGAAAAATATTTTGGTTGAAGCAAGGGTTTTGGAAAACGATGAGTTAAACACTTTAATTAAAAAGAAACGTAAACGTAAACTTAACTTAAAGTATGATATTGTTGTCGATGTATTTAATCACTGCATAAGGGGGATCACTTGAGGAGAACTTGTAGCTGAAATGCATTTTGCTTTTTTTGACTGACATCTTCAATTTGAATATGCCTTATTTGAACCGATCTTTGGTAATCCATAAAATAAAGTCAAATAAGATTATAATAAGTAGAGAGAATGGGATGAGACAAGCAGTTCTAGGTTTCAAATCATTGAGTATGGTCAAACATTTCTTCTTCACTGGTTAAATAGCTATGCTAATCATTACACCACTGACAAAAGGACATCCCAAGTAACATTGCCAAAACAATCCTGCTTTTTTCAGCTTCATTAAGGTTCTGTAAAAGCCGCTAGGAATCAATTTGGTTTTATTATGGCACCAAGAGGTGCCAAAAGGTTTCATATATGAGTTGGTTTTACCTACACACTTAGAAAATTTTACAGTATTCGGTAATGTTTACCGAACTTTCAACAGCTGAACAGTTCGGTAATCCAATTTAACGGATTTCGGTAAAATTTGACAAGTTCCGGTAATTTTTTTACCGGAATACTGTAAAATTTTACCGAAATCCGGTAAATCGGATTACCGAACTGTTCAGCTGGTGAAAGTTCGGTAAAAATTACCGAATACTGTAAAATTTTCTAAGTGTGTACACAGCTTCTTTAGAACCATCTTAAAACCTTGTGTTCTCAGATTTCTTCAACTCCTATGAAAGGTTTTATTGCGACTTTATGATCTCGTAAAATGCTGTTTTGAAATGCCGTTTAAGGACGCATTTATATTATTTTATTATGGTCAGTTAAAAAGGAATTTTAAAACTTTTTTTTTTAAAGCATTAAACGGAAAATTGGCATTGAAGGAAGTCACCATTAACATGTGCTCAAGTGGATGTTTCTAAATACCTTCACGTTTTTAGGGAAGCTGTAGAGACCCTCATCCATACAACAATATGTAGGGTTTAGCACTACTCTAGTACAAAATGATTCTGTTCGTATTGGAGGATTCTGTTGGCCAAATGATCGGAAACTCGGTTACAAGATTCTTCTTATAAAAGTACATCTTTTGGCCGAGTTTCAGACAATTTGGCCGCTTACCAACCCCCCAAAACACAATCCCGAAAAAGAAGAGAATAATTTTGTGCCGAATAGTACTTAATCCAGAGGATCATTCAAAAATCGCACTGGAGGGAAAAGAGAGGATGGTTTGCGTAGTGTTTTACTACGTCACGAAACATTCTGGAAAAATCAAACCCCCCTCTCCCCTATTGTCACATTTTATCTACACCTTAAACATTTCAGGTCACAGATTCTTAAGCCCCCTCCCTCCTTGGAGCATGACGTACTTAATGGATGCCTCCTAATGATTTACCCCTATCATATCACCTTGATCACAACTGCGGGATCTCCGAAGTTAAAAAAAAAACATAAAATCCTGTAAAAAAAACAGCAGTGTATATTTCAACAACTTTATAAAACAACTAGCTGAACCCGGTGCGAGCCTTGCAACGCATGCAAGTAAATGAATGAAAAATGAATAAAACTGGCGCGTTTATGGTTCTGAATGAATCTGGTTAAAATATTTTCGTTTGCTTGTGTGTGTTATGTATGCCAAAATAAAGGGTTGTGTCATGAATTCAACCCTTGATCTGGTTGTTTCTACCGGTTTTGCTTTCTGCGTAGAAATATTTCAAAGACAAACGAAGCCGTATCCTGTCAGTTTGTACGAAATTTTCTCTTGCATAACCTAAGATTAACTTCTTGTGCATAATGTAGCACTGAGAATAACACAATCAATTCTTGACTAAAAAGGGGTTCAAACTTCTATCAATATATGCTTCTTACCCGAGAAATACACATTTTGTGTTTTAGTTGCATGGATAATTCTCATGTTTAGTTCACGTGTCTGTTTCATTGGTTTGAGAGCCCTCCTTCCCTCTCTCCAGAGGGAAGGCGTCTCAAACCACATAAGAAAAAAAATCCTGCCCAAAAACCTCCACATGCCAAAGTTGGTTCCATTTGAAGAACTCCAATTCCAAGAACTCGAGCTTTGCAGAAATTTGTATTTCATTTGTATGGAAGTCCTCCCCTTCCAGGCGGGGAAAGTGCTGCGAACCATCATAAGAACCTTCTCCGGCCTCAACAACTCCTACATATAAGTTTATATAACAGTAGGTATGATTCTCATGTTTGTTTGACATTTGTGTCTAATTTTCATGAGAGCCCACCCCTTCCAGAGAGGGGAAGAGTCTCAAACCTCCATAGAAACATTTCTTGGTTCCGAAAATCCCCACATCCCAAATTTGGTTCTATTGGCTTGATTAGTTCTCGAGTTATGCAGAAATTTGTGTTTCATTGGTGTGGGAGCACCCCTTCCAGATGCGGGAGGGGTCTCGAACCATCATAAGAACCTTCCCGACTCCAAAGATCCCTGCATAAAATTAGTCATACCTGTTGGGATAATTCTCATGGTTTGCTCAAATTCGTGTTTTATTTGTATGACAGCCCCTTCTTCCAAAGATGAGGGGGTCGCAAACCACCGTAGAAACATTTCTTGCCTACAAAAACCTCCGCATGCCTTATTTGGTTTCGTTTGTTCGATTAGTTCTTGAGTAATCCAGCAAATAGTTTTTAATTAGATAGAAGCCCCCCTTTCTAAAAGCGGGAGGGGTGTCGAACTATCATTAGATCCTTTCCCGGACCCAAAAATCCCTGCATACAAATTTGCATAGTGGTAGGGATAGTTCTCATGTTTGGTTTAAATTTGTGTTTCATTTGTATGAGAGCCCCCCTTTTAAGAGGGAGGAGGGGCTTTGAACCACCATAAAAACATTTAATACCAAAAACTCGTCCATTCCAAATTTGGTTCCATTTGCTTTATTAGTTCTCGAGTTATGCAGAAATTTGTGCTCCATTTGTTTGAGAGCCCAAATTGGGTCGTTCTTAACAATACTCCTGGATCTCTTGGCAAGACATCCGATCGAAGCTCTTTCAACGCTGACTGTCGAATTTTATTTTTGATTGCCCATGATTGTAGATCTGCCAAAAAGCGCAGGTTGGCGAATGTTTCATCTTCCGGCTCCGGGTCAGCGTATTCATCCTCATCTTCAGATGTATTCCACTCAGTGTCTTGGATTTTCATAAAATATTCATGAGAAGTGAAAATGGTTTTATCTCAGTGTAATGATGAGGTTTAAATTCCCGATTTTCATGGTTACCACTGTCACTTTTATGCCCACTGAATTTTGTTTGCTGCAGTGAATGAAGTCAGCTTTACATCTCTACTCTTATCTGCGGTCACTGTTGTATTGATTATCAATCGGTCAGCGTGAATTGCATTAGACGAAATTTGTATATCATCTCTGGTGATAATTATTTTGTATTATTGAGTGATTTTGAATCCTTATACGAACATGAAACAACTGGGGCCATCATCATCGTTCCATAAGAATAGATTCTAGCAAGAATACCCTGGACTGGGCTTCCCTTGCATATTATCCGACCCCGACGGCTAATTGATATTCATTGTGGTTTATTGAATCTCATTTCTTACAAATCGAAGTTCATATTGAAAATGAACCTGTCTACATAAATGAATACCAACGCATTTTGTTAATCGAACGTTCATTCTTCTGGTTACGTTTGTTGTCACGAGTTATCGTTTGATTTTCGCATGGAATTCATAGGCAGTCAATGTTATGTTGCCTGAAAATCCACGCTTTTGAACATAACGAGTATGATTTTTATCAACACTGATTCCACTCATCAGATACTTCCGGGTCGAAGCAGATGAGCACAGCTTGTGGAATGATTTCTGAAGTATGCATGGAATACACTGGAATATTTGAATCCTGGCTGTTGTTTGGGTTGGAACTACTTGCGGGAGATTCCGCGTCTAACAAATCCACAAACAAATGCGGGCTCATGTTGTTGAAGTTCTTTATGGCGTTCCACTTGAAAGTACCAGAAGCTCTTATTTTTTTTAAATGGTTCATCGTGTGAACAATTTTAATCATAATTTCACCACAACAATTTTATGTTGTTCACTGCGCTGCTAATAGTTAAGATTATCACGTCCTGAGTATGGTAGTGTATTTTCTGAAAATATGGCAGTGCGTTTTGGATGAAAACATAACAAACAGCTGTCAAAAAGATTAACAATAGTAAGCAAACTTTAAGGTTGCTGTGGGAAAACAAACCAACTTTACACGTCGATAGACACGATAGTTTGCGTGTGTTGAACGTCACAAAGCTTAATTGTAATTTATGCATAGCCATGTTGTCATTGACGGCAACATAATTAATTGAAAGCGGCTTCTACCGGACAGTTTTCAATTTTAGCAAATAAATAGTATAATTCTAATATAACCTATACGTGATCGCTCTTTTGTTGGGCATATTTGGCTGATTGTTATTGCTTTGATTAACAAATTGTTTTAAATCCATCCTAGTCGTAAAAACAGTAGATACATAGACTTCAGTAGATGCATATTTTAGTAACGATTGCTAATAAATGGTACAACTACGGTAGCTATTCATTGTGATTGCACTGAAACCTAGTTTTCAAAATTGGAATCAATGATTGTTTTTGTTTCTGGCAGGTACTCTAAACGAAACGCCATCTGTGGGAAACAAATATAAATTGGGGGTGACCCCGGCGTAGTGGTAAACATCCATACCTCGCACGCACTAAGCAAAGGATACGGGATATACTACAATAGATCAAATTATTGGTCGCAGTGGTTAATGTCCCGAACAGAGGAAAAAAGCCCGGTTCCGAACGGCCGACGATCCTGAGCGACAAGAGGCTCCAAAGGATACTGAAGCGGAAGACCTACGAAAAAGTGGCTACATCGCTGCGTGCGCTTGGCCGGGAGGTCGGTTCAACCGGCCAAACAGTGGAAAAGTACCTGGCTAACATGTACATGCATGTCGGGAAGCGGAAGTCGCGTCCACTGGTTTTGGAGCTTCAGGCAATGACGCAGCGGCAGCGGCTGTATAAGATGGTCAACTCGATGTTCCCGGTGAATCGCGACGTGGCGGGGCTGATGGACGAAGAAACCTATCTCACCCTGGATGGCCAAGACTGGTAGGGCACTTCGTATTTTACTTCCCCCACGAAGGAAGTGAGCTCCGAGGTGAAGTTCATTTCACACACCAAGTTCCTCAAAAAGGTGCTGCTGTGGCTGACAATCAGCGAGAATTGGATGTCCCTCTTCTTTTGCTTCGGACTGGCCGTGAACAGGGAAATTTATAGTACGAAATGCCTGCCGCAAGTTGCGTCGCTCATCAAGAAATACCATCAGGGCAAAAACGCGGTTTTTTTTTGCCGGATCTGGCGTCAGCCCATTAATCGAAGCGATCGTTGGAGGAGATAGAGCGGCTGAAATCGATGTGGTACGTAAGTCGGCGAACC
The DNA here is from genome assembly GCA_034211315.2 of Aedes japonicus. Lineage (NCBI taxonomy): Eukaryota > Metazoa > Arthropoda > Insecta > Diptera > Culicidae > Aedes > Aedes japonicus. Next base: position 15,386 of record JASCZW010015160.1, on the reverse strand, counting down.
CGCCCAACGTCCCCTAGCTGCGTCCCATTGAGAATTTCTGGGCCAACCTGAAGCGTAAGATCTACTCCAACAATTTTGGCGCGAAAATTGAGGAGGAATTAATAATAAAATGAAGAAAGAACTCAAACACATGCCTACACGCATTTTTTCGTCCGCCATGGCGAATGTTCCGGTTAACTGCCGGAAGGCCACGTAAGGGCGTAAAACTTTTGGTGTGCTAATAATTCCTTCCGGGAAATTTAACAAAGCAATTACTGTCAAGATTTTTTCCCCAGATAATAGAATGAACACTAGCCGCGTCATTATAAGTTTTAATGGATCAACCAATTCGCAGATAACTAATATAAGGATAAACATGACAGTTCATTAATCTATAGACAAGAGTTGCAGTCTCTGACATTAGATCACAATTACAAAGGATTTCTGCAAAGAATGACTATGCATTTTTGTATAGAATGAACTGGGATTCAATGCAAAGGCTATTCAATGATGTTTAGATCATCGTCATCTCGAGAGCGAATGCGAAAACAGATTATTTCGTGAATTTCGTGAGATACAGAATTCGTGAATAAGGATGTAGTTGCAGGCATCAGAGAGGTTACCAAAAGCTGTAGAAAAACTGAACTCTACGTAGACTGAACCTAAAGTCTCGTGGATATACTCGTTTAAGGTATGGATTAAGCAACTAAAAGACTTTAATTTACACATCGCAGCTATATAAATGGGCATGTATCTCCTGTAATTCACTCAATAACTGTAATAACTCCTGTAATTCACTTCCAGTTGGGATTTCTAAAGTTTTCTGTTTGTTCTTCACAGAATAATATTAAAACTCCTGCTTTGGTCAATTTGCTAGAAAATGAACAAAAAGTTACACTTAAACAATTTCTTATTCGTTATAAAAAAAACACAAGTAAGACTGATATTTTGGCCTTTGTTCAGTTGTGGGATATAAGTATTAATGTACTTTGATAAGTTATGCCAACTTTTAACGTTGCATAAATTAACATCCAGCACAAACGAACAGCAGCCATTAATCTTGCCGAATAAAGGGTGTTCCGATCAAAATTTGGTCAAACAGTAATGTGTGTGAGTCGATCAAGGTTATTATCAAAAAGTCATATTCTTTTTTTCTTTCAAGTTCAGTTAATACAGAATAAATGAGAAATATTCAGCTAAGTTTCCGTTTATCGAATGCGAATTACCGGACCTTTCGTTTATCACCTTCGATTAGATTTTGTACAGGCTCCTTGTCCACTTTATTCAACGCAGAACGCCAGTTTGCCTTGAACTGTTTCTCGCTCACAACAGCTTTTTGAGTCTTCTTAAGGTTCCGCTTGACGATGGCCCAATATTGTTTGATTGGGCGGAGTTCTAGCGTGTTGGTAGGGTTCTTGTCCGTGGGCTCCACTTGTACTTTGTTGGCAGCATACCACTCCATGGCCGTTTAAGCGTAGTGGCAAGATGCCAAATCCGGCCAAGATAGAACGAAACAATTGTGTCGCTTCAGAAAATGCAGTAGATGTTTTTGTAGGCACTCGCTCAGATAAATTTCCTGGTTGACGGATCCGGTCCAAATGTAAATTGCTCTTCAAGCCACAGGTACAGATGGCCTGCCACACCTGTCTTCGTGAACTTTGACAGTTTAATGTGCTTGAAAATATCTGCCACCTTTCCCCGTCCGGTTGCTGTTTAAAATTTCTGATCAGAAACCTGTTTAAAGCATGCCTTGACGAAAGCTTCATCGTACCACGCCATCAAACTTCGTCAGCATCGTCGAGTACAACTTTCACGATCGTGCTTTGACCGACGTGTTTTGTTTATCGTCGTGATTTGGACTCACCACTTTTTTGTTAGTCGACAGTCCAGCTCGTTTTTAGCTCTATCCACGGTTGAAGGCGCCACTCCCAGCTTCTTTGCGATATCTCGGATGGAGAGGTTGGGGTTCCACTCCATACAGCGGGCAACTCTTTTTGTCGTTTCTGTGGCCTCCTGCTTTCGATTTCCCCCCGATCCAGCTTTCTGGCTGTTGACAAACGTTCACCGAACACTTTCAATACGTTGGTAACAGTTTATTTATAGACTGTTCCAGAAAGTATAAATACACTATCAAAATAACAAGAATGTCATGTTTTTTTTAGTTTTAATAATTTTATTTGCCAAATCATATTTGTATTTGTGTTTTATGTGATATTTTACGGTCGCTTAATCAAAAAATTTAAACATAGCCTAGTTTTTCTTCAAACATGACCCATTAGCTTCTGCACATTGGTACTTCCCACCATATTGACCAATTTTGGCCAATCTTTTTTAAATTTTTGGACGTCGTCCGCTAGTTTTATGAATTTTCGAAGCTTTGCTTTGGTTAAAGCTCAATAAGTCTCGATTGGCCGTGCCTCCGGGCAGTTCGGCGGATTCATGTCTCTCAGCACGAAACATACAATTTGACTTTTGTACCATTCTAAAGTGTCCTTTGCGTAATGACATGACGCAATATCAGCCCAAAACACTACTTGACCTTCGTGCTGCCTGATCATCGGAAATAATCGCTTCTGGAGACAATCCTTAACGTATTTCTGAGTGTTCATCGTCTCCTTTGTGATGTACGGACTTGATGTTTTGCCACACTCGCATATTGCCTGCCGAACCATAACCTTCTTACCGAATTTTTCGGTGCAAATTGCCTCCTCCGTTTCAGGGGATGTCTTTGTCTTCGCTAACAGTCAAGAATTGAGGTCCGGGAAGCGTTTTGTAATCTAGTTTCACATACGTTTCATTGTCCATTATTATAAACCCAGTATTTCTACACAATAGCAAATCATAGAAATTGCGGGCCCATGATTTCACGGACGCGGCCTGTTTTGGGTTCCTTTTGCGTTTTCCTGCTTTCGGTATGTTTTTCGCCCAAGTCTGTCTTTGGCACGAATGACGTTACTCGACGAGGTTCCTAGTTTTTTCGCAACATCTCGAACGGAAGTCGCTGGTTTTCGCTTGTAGGCATCCCTGGTCATTTAATCGATATCCGGACTAACAGGACCGGATTTCCGACCACTCTTCGGCGCATTATCAAATGTTCACTGTTCTTTATATTTTCGAATCGCAGATCGTCCCGCTCCGACGCTTACACCCTCTTCCTTGGCCAATTTTCTAAACGAGAGTCCGCACACAGTGCACCATTTATGCACGATACTTTTTCGTTTTTCGGGAGTAAGACCGCACATTTTGAAAGGTAACACAAAACTGAGCATTTTTTTGATGCTATGTCATTCAGAAATATGCAAACAAAAGGACGCAGCCAAAACATGTTGAAATATTTAATTATATTCAAAGTGATCGTTTAAATACTTCCTGGAACAGTCGTTAGTCACATTCAACAATTTTACCAACTTGGCGTGAGAGTAAATTGGATTGTCGCCATGCACGTGAAAAATTTTGATGCGTTGCTACTCTTTCTTCGACAATATTTTGATAACTGAATTGCTAATCTCAAAATCAAAATAAAGGGATGATGCTTCACGCACACTTTTTCAAAATGAAGGGTATGCAAAATTTTTTAATACACGATGAAAAGAAATGCGTTAGGTTTAAGTCGACCAATTTTAAATTGAAACACCCTTTGTATAAAAATGAATTTCTGTCTGCCTGTCTGTCTGAACCTCATAGACTCGGACACTATTAAACCGATCGGCGTGAAATTATGTATGGAGGAGTTATTAGGATAGGGAAAGGTTCTTAAGATAGTAAGAAACACATTCCTTCTCTGAAAGAAGGGGATCCCATACAAATGAAACACATAATTCAGCATAACTCGAGAATTTATCAAGCAAAGGAAACCAAATTCAGAATGTGAGAGTTTTTAGAAGCAAAAAAAATGTTTTGATGGTGGATCGAGACCATTCCTCTTTCTAGAAGTAGGGGCTCCCATTCAAATGAAGCTGAAATTTCTGCATAACTCGAGAACTAATCAAGCATATGGTACCAAATTCGGCATGTGGAGGTTTTTGGAGGAGAGAAATGTTTTTGTGGTAGTTAGAGACGCCTCCGCCTTCTGGAAAGAGAGGAAGAGGGTTTCCATTCAAATGCAACACAAATTTCTGCATTACTCGAGAACCAATCAAGTAAATGGAACCAAATTTGGCAGGGAGTAAGTTGTTGAAGGCAAAAAATGTTTGTAAGGTGACTCGAGACCCCTCCCCTTTCTGAAAAGAGGGCTCATATACAAATGAAATACAAATTTCTGAACAACTAGAGAACTTATCAAGTTACTGGAACGAAATTTGGCATGTGAATGATTTTGAAGGCAAGAAATGTTTCTCCCATACAAATGAAATACGAATTTCTGCAAAACTCGAGAACAAATCAAGCAGATGGAACAAAATTTGGCTTGTGTCTGTCTGTCTGTCTGTCTGTCTGTCTGTCTGTCTGTCTGTCTGTCTGTCTGTCTGTCTGTCTGTCTGTCTGTCTGTCTGTCTGTCTGTCTGTCTGTCTGTCTGTCTGTCTGTCTGTCTGTCTGTCTGTCTGTCTGTCTGTCTGTCTGTCTGTCTGTCTGTCTGTCTGTCTGTCTGTCTGTCTGTCTGTCTGTCTGTCTGTCTGTCTGTCTGTCTGTCTGTCTGTCTGTCTGTCTGTCTATCTGTCTGTTTGACCCTAATAGACTCGGAAAGTTCTGAACCGATCTGCGTGAAAATTTGTATGCTGGGGTTTTTGGGGCTGGGGAAGGTTCTTATGATTGTTTGAGACCCCTGCTCTCACAGGAAGGGGGGCTCTCATACAAAAGAGTCACAAATTTCTGCATAACTCGAGAACTAATCAATCAAATGGAATCAAATTTGGCATGTGGGGGGTTTTGAAGGCAACAATTGTATGGTGGTTTGAGAAACCTCCCCCATCTGGAAGGGAGGGCTCCCATACAAATGAAACATACATTTCTACCAAACATGAGAATCATCCAGGTTACTTTTCCGGCATATCATCAAGATCCGATTTTTCCCGCATATTTCTCGATGATTTTTAATTCTCGAGTAACTCGAACGTATAGCGCCTTCAGCGGAAAAATTCTCAATTAAACCGGAATCCAATGTCACGACTTTGTTGTTCTTACTCCGTTTACAATTTTGCTGAAGACTCTAGAGGTTTATAACTTCCAATAACTGCGGTAAACCTCATCTCCCCAAGAGAAAATGCGATGGATTGGTTTTAATTCAATCATCATAATAAAGATCAGTAATTTGAACATGCATTTAATTTCAATTGAATCTCAAACACGACATTTATTGGAAACTATGCGAGTCTTAAAAATCAATATTCACGTTAAAATTTGTATTTTGTTTCGTTGATGAAAATGTCTGAATAGAAGTCATTATTATGCTGGACTTAATAGCAGAATCTAGTAAAGTTAATTTATTTAACTGTTCATAATAGAGACCTTTGTTGATCCATGATCCATAAGAGGCAAACAGAAGCCTTTCCACTAGAGAAGTGTTCTTCCATCATACCAAACGTTTTCTGAATAAGTCACAAAAATCAGAAATCCTTCGCAAATCCACTGTCATCAACCGGGACTGCCATGTGCTAATCCCACAGATTTACTCTCTCAAGAATGGAAATGCATAAAAGAAGGACTGTTCAGCCCGATTTCAACAGAGCTTAGCATACATTAGCACATTCTATTTCCATAAAACACGTGAACACACATGGAACAGAATCTCCCCAATCGTGGCTTTTATTTTCTCCAGCATCCACTCATCCTTACCCCTCCCTGGGTCGGGTCGTCGGTGGTGCCATGCTGCTGAAGCACATACGTCGTCGTCGGAGTCACGTTTGGCTCCCATAAATTCGTCAAAATTAAGCAGCATTTCGCATAATTATATGCTAATATCGTACAGCGTCAACCGTCGAAATTAACAAATTTTCGTTTTTGAACTCCCCCACACCCACGATGCCGGGATGGGTAAACAAGTGCAGGGGAAAAAATACTGGAAAATGTTCACCCGGAAGAACGACTTCAATCGCGCCATGAAATTACTCCGACAACACCTTTGCCGACTTTGCTCTTTGGTAGCCAAGGAACGACGCAGACACAAGTCCGGAAAATCAACCGGTAGGAAGGCGAAAAAATCCCATACAGAACACATGCACCCGGTCCGTCCACAGATTTTCCCCACGCGGTGTTAACTTACTCAAATCAACATTTTAAACTCCCACCTTCGCCAGTCAATTTTGGGTGTTTCTTTTTCTTGCGAACCACCCCGGGTAAAAGTTTTCATGATGATTCGGGAATCGACTGTTTTCCATTCGATCACAAACGCAGACAAATTGATTGGGTTGCATGCTCCATAATTTATCACACTTTTTTTTTACTCGGGTTGGCAGATTGAGGGAAAGGAAAAAACGAAAGGCGATATCCTGCCACACTGCTGCTTAGTAACAACCGATTTGATGGTAGCAGCCAGTGGTGGCGAATATTTACATCCTCCGTCCTGAAAGTAAAAGAACTCAACGAGGGAAGTCGTTGAGGGTGAGCACAGTTGCGTTCTCGGAGAGTTCTCCCATGGAACCAGAAGGAAGGTGTCGGTTTCGGAAGATCTTAAAGCCACACGCCCGTAATGTATCACTTGATGCTGATGCTGCTGCTCGGTTGTTGCTCTTCTCTTGGTCGTCGGCTTTCTGGGGGCGGGGGCTTAAAATGGTCTTACGGTGGAGGTGGCTTTTTGACATGATACATTATGGTTGGTAATTTATGGAGACACATTAAGCACCTGCTGGCTTGGTCGTTTTCTTGCTGGATAAAAGAAGTTTTTCTTGGAGCACGCAAATGTATGTGGTTCTCACTAATCCTCATTAAACAAAAAAAATCGATTCCAAGACTCGAGACCGACCTCAAACGAGCGACTGACAATAAACAGTTCATAATGCTTTTGATTTCCCAACAATGCACCGTAATATCCATTTATTCGCAAATGAAAAGAATACACGGGAACCAATGAGCGGCACGCGAAAGCATCGTTGTTCCCGAAAAGCGATTCCACAGGCCATTATCACGATAATTACGGACTCATTCATTCGCGAATGAATCGTAAATTGTACCATAAAACGATATCGATGAAATATCGTCGCTATTCCAGCAACTCCTATTCATCCTTGAAACGGCACTAACCTGTCGTCATTCCAGTTTCTACCAGTACAAACCAAATCAACAAGTGGAACGGAAAACCACATGTGCCCATTGGAATTCAAAACGTCAATCCTTGGTAATGAACCTGGACAGACGATACAATTTCCTACACATGAAGAGTCAACAGAGAACGATTTGGATTAGGATAAATTATTCAACGAACATAGTCACTTTAGCTCGTCATGGCATTGAAAATTGACCAAACTGATCTTTCTTGTCTTATACATTTACGAAGAGAGAGTGAAATCAACGATTATATGAATACCAAAAGTTTTTTTTTGTTGAAGCCACGTACAAAGTGAACTCACGGAAACAGAAATGTGTACAAATAGTGTATTGCCAATAATTATGCTGACTCCCGCAGATTTAAAAAAAAAAAAACGATTTAATTGACCACCCAAAGTTGCTTGTCCATCATTGCCAAATCATATGTTATAAAACACAAAACGAACAGATGAGCATGGGACTAACATACAGTAAAAACTTTATCCACCCCCAGTGAGAAATAAGATTTCCTCCAAAAAACCCGCCAGAAAATTAAAACATGGTTAGTTGTTGTTCAGGGTCCTCCCTTAGCTCGTCGGTAAAGGCGGGACTACAAATTTATTTTTTTATTTATTTATCTTTTCATATATGTACTGTCATCAATCATAAGTAGACCGTTTTTTACAATATGGCCCTAATTCGAGTTATAATCGAGGTTTTAAAATACATATCATTAGACTATGTAAGCAGCGCAATGAAGTATTGCTTCAATTTGTAGTTTGTAATTGTGAAACCATTGTGTTGGTTAGCTAAATTGTAATTTTGCCATCATCTGATTTAGAGGTTCAAATTTAAATTAGAGCGAAAATGAGTCAAGTAATAAAGATATTTCGAGAGGATACGTAAAAATATAATATTGATCAAAACTCTGCTGAATCCAAACGATACGAAACATTGCCATTTACAAACGAAACCTTTGCAAACTCTCAATGTTTTTTTAGTGTTTGCATGCTGATAAGCCTACAATGAGCTTAATTTACGAAAAAATAACAATAAAAACTGTTTTTGTACACACTCAATTCGCTCTTCATGGATGACTGAAAAGGGTGGCCAGACTACAAAAGAGTATTCCAGTATTTACCTCACATAGACAATGTATAATTTTTTAAGTAAGGATCGTAAAAACTATAACTAAAGCGTTTTACAAATGCCAATTTTTTTTGGTTTTGATAATTATTACATTATGATGATCAATGAATGTTACCTCAGGGAACAACAGTATAGCTCCTAAAACACGAATTCTTATCCACTTCACAAAGACTGCTTTCCTAGAGAATCGGTAACGTCAGGTTGTGTTTGCTTTCACAATCCTAATCGCATTACATTTTTTGAACATTTAACTGTGAAAGGCTTTGTAACACCAAGTACAGAGAATATATGCAACATCTTGTAATCTTCTTTGTTTCTTATTTCTGGAAAGAGCTTATTTCGTCGGCACATATTGAAAGACTTTTACATTTTTAAGAATGAAGGAAAATATCGTTTGGCAAAAAGAATAAATGCCGAGGGTCTAGATGGGATAACTTGGGGGACAACCTGAGGAGACTTAGAAAGGAATTAGATTTCTTCCTTGCAACTCAGCTCATTTGTCGTCAGCTTAGTGAGGCAACATTTGAGCCATTTGAGAAGACCTGGGTCAATACCCAGCTTTTGTTAATTGAATAGTAGCATGGACATGCGTGAATCCGCATCAAGTCGCCTTTACATAAATCTGTATAAAGTGCTTCTACGTGTGATCAATCATAGCTTCGTTACGCATGTATTGCGATAATTGGACCGTATTACCCGATTCGAAATGCGCTACTTTAGATTATATATTTAAATATTCTGGCAACTCGGCACCCGATCTACTGTTCGGCTGTGCTCCATGTACATATTTTTTCCCACTAGCTGACCACTAGGAGATCAGCTGCTTTAATAGAAAGTGAAAGTTATTGCCTAGGTCAGTTCTGTGTTGATCCTCACGAAGGCCAGTAGAATAACGAATAGGCGAGAAAATAAATGTAGTGTCGGTACAAATTCTGTTCTTAGTTCTATAGTGATAGTCTGTATACTCTGTTTGGTGTTCAATAAATAGAATTAGTTATACTTGCCTTGATTCTGAGAAGATGAACCTGTGCCGCGTGATCATTGTATAAGTGTCCTGAAAGAAAGGAAATACTTACCATCCGTTACCGTTGGTACTAAAGATTCCTGTGAAGAAAGTGTCCCATCTTGTGGTGATTAAACACGTAATTAAACACAACGTAGGGACTCGTTTATCGGTTTTTGTGGTAAGAACGACCATAAAATTGGTGCCGTGACCAGGATCTCGGTCGAAGAGCGTTCCAGAAGGTTCCTGTGGACTCCGCCATCGCGAAATCTGGAACAATTCACCGCTGTGGTCGCGCCATTCTGATCGCCATCCCTGGGGCGCTTGAAAAGACATTGTTCGAGTTTGCTGTTGATTGAATTTAATTCAAGGCTCGATTTATCGGCCATCAGGTAATTACCTGTCCGATTTTCTTCATAGGGCCTCACAGGTACCCTTTAGATCGTGTGTTTCTTTCCTTCCATGCACGTTTCTCGCTTCCTGGCCATCTGGATACCGCACTTGGTGCCGCTACGTCCGTTGCGCGGGAAAATCTCGCCATTGCTTTAGTGGTGCTGTGATTGTCCTCGCCATCATCATCCAGCATTTGGCGCCATCGCTTTAAGGAAAGTTGTAACCAGGTGTGAAATAATAGACGTTCTGAAAACATCACGGGCCTTTGCGGAGCTTTTCGTGGCCACTATCCACTACTACAGTGCCTAGGTGGATTTGTTCGAGCAGTTTCATAATTTATTGTCGCACATACCGTTAAATTCATTGTGGCGAAACATTCCTGCGGCAGTAAAATCAAGCTGCTTAACGTTTGAAGTTGTTCCAGTTGGCTGTACAAATAATTCAAGGCACGATTTGCCTTGGATAAGGTTAGTACCTTTCCAAGTATCTTAATATCCAGTAGTCCGGTCTACCGTGGTCTATTTTTTGAACAGATTCGCCATCTTCGTCTTTTGTTCCTGTGGCTATCATGGCGGAACTGGCTATTCTCGTCGCTAGGAGGACCACGCTGCTTACTTCACTGGGTCGGGCAGAGGCATTCATCGAGAACTACGATGCTGAACGAGACCAAACGCAAGTACCGCTTCGATTAAGTCATGTCGACAACATCTGGGCCAGCATAGAACCGATTCAAGAAGAGCTAGAAGACTCAGCTACGACAGAGGAAGGTAGGGCAGCACATGCAGAGGTTCGTGCCGATTATGAAACTCGGCTTTTTGCAATAAAGGCAAACTTGCTATCGAAAATGCCTCCCACTTCTCTTAACGCACGCAATCCCTGTTCTGCTCAAACCAACTCCGTTCTCTCTGGGATTAAGCTTCCGACTATCTCGCTTCCGGAATTCGACGGCGATTACCAGCAATGGCTCACTTTCCACGATACCTTCGTCGCTTTGATCCATTCGAATGCTGATGTACCGGATATTCAAAAGTTCCACTACTTGAGGGCGGCTGTCAAGGGAGAAGCTGCTCAGTCCATCGAAGCTATAGCAATCAGCTCGGCAAACTACAACTTGGCGTGGGATGCACTCAAAGGTCGGTATTCCAACGAGTATCTTATGAAGAAGCGTCATCTTCAAGCACTGTTCGACGTTCAGCGAATGAAGAAGGAATCTGCGTCTATGCTGCATGGTCTGGTTGACCAGTTTGAACGACACGTGAAAATCCTGAGGCAGCTGGGAGAACCTACTGATTCGTGGAGCACCATTCTCGAACATCTACTCTGTACAAGGCTGCACGACGATACGCTGAAGGTATGGGAGGACCATGCGTCTACGGTGGAGGATCCTAACTACACCTGCCTGGTTGAGTTTTTACATCGGAGAATTCGAGTCTTGGAGTCCATTTCCGTCAACCATCATCCACCTTCGGGTTCCGCTACGCCAACTACGTCGTCGTCGAGAAAGCAACAGTCGATAATCCGGCTTTCATCGTGTTCCTCCACATCAAGCACAACAAGACGGTGTCAGCTTTGTAATCAACCACATCCTCTATTCAAATGCTTCAAGTTCCATCGTCTTCCGGTTTCTGAACGCCAGCAGATAGTCAACGCCAAGCGTCTCTGCTTCAACTGTTTGAAGGTCGACCACGCGGTTCGTAACTGCCCAATGGATATTAATTGTAGACATTGTCATCGTCGTCATCACAGTCTGCTTCATACGAATACATCAGATGCTTGTCACAGGTCTGTGAACAATGAGTCAACAGCACCTAATCCAGTGTCCGCAACTCCGGTAATTCACCCAAGATCAAATTCGCCAGCAGAAACGCCCCAGCAGTCTTTGGTGACCGCAACAGATGTCAGTTCGGCCGCAACAAGCGCTCCGGTTCAGCATTCTAGGGACAATGTATTCTTGTTAACCGTCATCGTAATCATCGTCGATGCTTTTGGTCAGGAACATCCAGCACGTGCCCTTCTGGACAGCGCTTCGCAGCCAAACCTGATTACTGAACGACTGGCAAGCATTCTCCGTCTCCGGCGAAGTAACGTCAACATAACGGTACAGGGAGCCGGAAAATTATCCAAACCGGTTCGTCAGTCGGTGCACACGGAGATTCGATCTAAAAACCATATGTTTTCCTGTAACGTGGATTGTTTGGTTATGGACAAGGTAACAGCAGACCTTCCATCGCAGAATATTTCCTCATCTGGATGGAACATTCCGAAGGAGTTAGTTTTGGCCGATCCTTCCTTCAACAAGTCACAACCAGTCGACCTGGTGCTTGGTGCGAAGCATTTTTATTCGTTTTTCCCCAGTGCTGCTCGTTTACAATTGGCCGCCAACCTACCAGTGCTCGTTGATAGCGTTTTTGGTTGGATTGTCGCTGGATCGTCTTCGCAAATTGGCTCATGTTCAGTCTCTTCCACGGTTTCATCTAATCCTATCACTGTCTCTATGGTTTCTCTTGAAGAAAGCATTGAGCGCTTCTGGAATTCCGAGAAATTGGCCTTCAACGATGGATATTCTATGGAAGAAAGACGTTGTGAAGAAGTTTACAAATCTACTGTCTCGCGCAATGTGGAAGGTCGATACATCGTACGAATGCCCCGTCAATCAGACCTCGCTATCAAACTTGGTGCTTCGAAAGCTAGCGCTATTCGTCGTTTCGAGCTTCTAGAGAAGCGACTTGATCGAAACCCAAAGCTTAAGGAAGATTACCACGCCTTCATGCAGGAATACCTCGACCTTGGCCACATGCGCATGGTAGAAGCGCACGAAGAAGAACCTGCTATTACTTACTACCTCCCACACCATCCTGTTTTCAAGGATTCCAGCCAAAACATCAACAGGATTCTCGCTTAACGATGCACTTTTGGTTGGCCCGGTGGTGCAAGAGGACCTGCTCGACATCATGATCCGCTTTCGAACCTTTAAAGTGGCTTTGGTGGCCGACATCGCAAAAATGTATCGGCAAGTTTTACTGCATCCGGAAGACAGGTCACTAGTTCGAATATTATTCCGCTTCTCTCCGGGATCACCGATTACAACTTTTGAGCTACTCACGGTCACATACGGATTGGCACCATCCTCTTTTCTCGCGACGCGTACGCTGCAACAGCTAGCCGACGACGAAGACCACGCATACGCTCTTGGTGGCCCAGCATTGCGGAAGAACTTTTATGTCGATGACTTCATCGGAGGAGCAGAATCGGTGGAAGAAGCAATTCGCTTACGAAGAGAGTTGAGTGAACTCACAGCCAAAGGAGGCTTCAACTTGCGGAAGTGGACGTCAGAATGAGCGGAGGTTCTTCAAGGGCTAAAAAACGTCGTAATCCTGTTTTTGATTTGATAGAACAGTTTTCCATTAACTATTGCTTCAAAAAGCTTGGGAATGCATGAGATAATGGCAATTCCACGGTCATTGCGTATGTCAGATTTTTTGCCGTTTTTAAATATTGGGACTAGGTAGGAGCTCTTCCATGATTTGGGAAAAATGCCGGATTGTTGTAAATTCTAACGTGGAGTTTTTTAAAAATGGATTATATATGGATGGTGGAATACTGTCTGGTCCAAACCCGTTCGAAACATCTAATTTATTCAATGCTTCTTTTATATCCAGTACCAGTAGTAATCGGTTGTGTACAAAATTCAATTCCCATAGAACTAAACGTTCGCACTACAACCTTGATTATTTGATAAAACCTACATTCATACATCTGGCTTTCCCTGTCAATAATATGTTCTTCTTCTTTCGCGTTTCAAGCTTATTGCTTTCGCAATTAGTTAATTGCTTGCTCTCAACTTAGTGTTCTAAAAGCGCTTCCACAGTTATTAAATAAGAACTGTCGATGCCAGGTACCATTGTTGCATTAGTATGGTTGTGTGGCAAGTACAATCATACCCTGTATGCCCAGGGAGTCGAGAAATTTTCCTTAACGAAAATTCCTAGACCAGACGTGGAATCGAACTCAGCCACCTCCAGCATGTTGTTGCTTCGTAGCCGTACCTTTACTGACTGAGCTAAGGGAGGATAATATGTATGACATGTGAAATCAAGATACTCTATATCACATATGTAATATACCTCGTAGAGCGAATGGTTTATTAGTCATTTGGGACACTTTTACCCAAGAGGCTGGTTTCATTCAGTGTCCCAACCAGTAGGCGATGCATTACCATCGGCCGCTTTCCTTTTCGCCCGATAACAGTGAGCTCTCTCAGCAGCGGTTCTTAGCTGCTTGAGGAGGACGCCTGATTGCAGCTCCTTTGAAAGCTTGGGCGATTCATGCACATGTCCTGCAGCCATGTGTTGCGAAATTTCACTTAGACTTTCTCAACATTATTAGATTCTCATCGAATGGAAGGGACTTTATCCAAGGCACTAGAACATAAGAATTTGAAGAGAACATTACCAGCATTAAACAACTAGTTTTGAGAGAATGATGACTGTGATAGGGAAATCATCACACGCCAGCAAACAGCGGGCACCGATTGCAAAACAGCAAACTTCAAACAAGTTATTTAGTTGTTGCTTTATTATATATTTATTATATACTACCAGCAACTAATTAAATATGCACAACTAGGAATTTCAACGAACTCATACTATAGATCTGAACACATGGTCGGTATGACGTGTTGCAGTACGGTTCGAATTATCTGTTATAGAATTTCGTTCGTTGGTTGTTCAACGTGCTTTGTCATTTACTCCTGGGACGCGGCGTTTCACGCAATGCCATGTTCAGCCGGGGCGCGGCAATGGAAATTTCAAAACAGCACTGGAGAAAATTCAACCAAAACAAACTTGTTTAGTTGACGTGGGAGAAACATGGTCCGCAATTGAACTTTCTTCTTGATCTTCTTGGTTCAGCTCCTCGTCGTTGTGGGCTGACAGCTGGAGGTGACGTGGGATGATTCTTGCCTCGTTGTTGTCAGGGGCGGCATTTCCCGCCAACTCGTAGGCTTCAGCAGCCATATTTCTCGCAGCGAGGTTGACTGTGGAGCACCAGCACCAACGCCTATCTGGACAACGACCGGTCACCAGTGTACCCTCCGATTGCTTGCTACCGTCAAATGTGTTCATACAACAATTCTTGCCCTGCACAGCTCCTCAACTGCAAAAAAAACGATATCAAAATGCAAAGGTGTATCCTTATATAACATTCATGGCTGCCTTAGGGGACATTTCTTGTATGTATGTATGTATGTATGTAAGGTAGCCACCATCCCTTCTACGACCTTGTCAGTGTATGCAGATCCACTTAATAGCAAGATCAAATTGAGTTACCGGGCTGCATCCACAGTAACGCTGTATGAAGGGCCAAAAACGGTGGGGCGGACCCGTAAGCAGAGACACTTACGCGAAACCCGCGGGAACATAAGATTCTCCTTCCAACGATATTGATCCAACATAATCGAATAATCCAATCTGCAATACTTATTGCTTCCTACGGGATGGCTTGTTAACAAGGGCGTCACTCGCTGAAACTGTTGGAGTAGAACTCACAGCATCTCAATCGAATCGGTAGGATAAGAAAATGATACTGTTTATTCCCTCCTAGACGCCGGTTGTCATACCACTCCATTGTCCAATTCCAGCTTGAATGATACACCTGATGCTCCCTCCTTCCCAATATATATATATA
>JASCZW010015159.1:0-21183 GCA_034211315.2 Aedes japonicus | reverse complement strand
TCCATTCTACGCATACAATCCCTACAACCCTTCGTAGATCATTCGACAAGCGTGCGAAACCTGGCAAACACTTATTATTTGCAGCATGATGCTTCTGCTTCTGTTGCTCTGTTTTCGGTTAAAGGTTACGAAAAGAAAGCTGTAATCGTGAATTACAAATCATACAAATTTTCCTTCATCGCGAAATGACAGCAAAAAAAAAAAGAACACATCCAACTGTTCGACGCCATAGCCTACTCTTCTCTCTTCATGATTTTCCCAAATCCATCACAAATTTGCCAAACCACGTCGCCTCTTCAACGGACTGCTAAATACAATGTATCACAATATAATAATCAGCATGAAAACTGTCATGTTTGTGCAATCAGCAGCTTCCCGGATTGTTCTACTACGATTCGTAGAATGGCACGATGTTCCATGTGTGTCGTGTCCGGGTAAATTAGCTCTCGTTCAATTATTGTCCATCATCATCTACGGCTGCCCAGTGCGACAGTCGCCAGAAGACAAATTGTCATCATTCCGGGCCTGTGAACTCTGATCGGGCTTATCTGGAAGTGTTGAAGCACACAAATTCAAACATTTCCGTTCTGACTTTCGTGACACTTCCCGACGACGACGACAACAGCGACAGAACCTTTTTCATAATCATTATAAATTGCCAACGAATGAGTGGTAAACTGTCTGGTTTGGTTCGAGTCCTACAATATTAAAATGTCAAACATGAGAATGTGGTAGATTGGACCAAGCGCCGCCTTGATTCTGCGTTGGATGGGGCTGGCAAGCGAATCAGTTTGCGTTACATTTTCGGAGAAGAATCAGCGAATTCCGAGCATCCCTAGTGCGTTCTCGTTGGATTGATCCCATCAAGGAACCCCCGTGTGTGGCGAAATCATGCATTCGAGTTTTGTGGACTGCTAAACGAACATGTGAGCTTAGGCACGGTGTACGCTTCTAATCCAGTTTGAAGTTGCTCAGCGGCCCGGTGACCTACCCTTGTCTTCCTTGTAGACGTTCAAACTCTGCAAAACATCCATTGCCACCCGTCAACATCCTTATCTTGGGTCGCCGCCGTCGTCGTCGTTTTGCCCTTCACCCCTCCTCAACATCAACATCGGCGAGTGTGATGGCAAATGAAAAAGCGGGTTAATGAGCGGATTTGCTTCGACGCACGCAGATTAGATCTGGGTGTCAGCTTCTTTTCCGAACGCTGCTGGGAAGCCGGGGCTGAGCTCTCTGTTAATTCTCGTTCATCATCGTTCGAGGTTGGAACGCCACCTAGGTATGCTGCAGCTAAAAGTCTGAAATGCAAAACCATCAACCGGCAAATTAGCCATCGACCATCATGCATGTATGAGATGATGATGCATCCTCGGCTGGATTGGGGGGTCGAGCGGAGCGGGGTAGGAAGAGACTGCACAGAATTAGCAACAGTTTTGCACTTGTTTCGCGTGTTCCGTGGCGTGGTCGATGTTGTCGTCGCCGTCGCAGTCGTCAGGCGGCTTGTCACATTTTCGTGACACCCGTTTTGGACTTCTGTCAGTTTATTAATTTATGAGCTGATGCTGTGCAGTCGTTGTTTGTTTTCCGCATGTGGGGCATGGCGGCGCGTCTGTTGGCTGATGGTTTTAATAGCCAAGATGGCGCTCCGAGATTTAACGAGGACAGCATCACACGCAAGACTCATTAGGAGGTTTTTTTGTTTTCATATTAAATGCATTAATTTCTGAGTTTTAGTTGAGTTTTGAATTTGGTTTTTGGAATTTTCGTAAATTACGTTGCCGACGTACATCGTTAACCTGTATCGTTATATGGAAGTCTCTAAATGAAATGTAGTAAAGCTACAATTGTCGATTGCGTAATATGTATTTTCGATGCCCAATTATATTTTTGCAGGTGGCAGGTTGAAAATATCTAACATGCAAAAACTACGAGATAATCGTATCGGATTTCTATCACCAACTTGAACTTGACATTTTCCTCCTGAGTGTTATAGTTTAGTGGAATTGATACATGACATTTGCGAAACTTAAAGATTGTCCACGAAGAAGTTAATCGCTTTATTAACAATTAACATTAATGTGTGCATTTCAAAATGGATTTATTTATAGCAATTTTTCATGTGATAACCCTGCCACTGAATGCTGAATCTAACTATGCATAGCCAATGACTATACTTTGACCTCTAAGATCGAGTTATGAAAAACAAAACGCTTGTATATGAACATGAAAGCAAAAGTTGTTAAGCAAATCGCCTTTATTTTATCAATTTTATTTTTTACTAAACTTATGTTCATATGAAATGAAGAACACAAATCTGATTTTTATCGTATTTTTCTCATCTTAAGTAATATATGTTCAATTGTTAAGCCAAACAAAAAAATAATTGTCACTGATGTATTGTATAGATGTATTTATTTCTTGCAATATTATAAAAATTAATATCGTTAACAATACTATTCTAAAGATGATTGGGAAACTAGGAGAATTTAAAATTTAACACTTCATTTGATCACTTTTAAAAAAATTAAAAATAAAACCTTGAAACACTTTTTCAAATTTTCGCTAGTAAACGCGAGCAAATTCCTTTTAATTCTACTATGAGCTTATCTTTTGACAGATAGGCCTATTTCGTCTGCTACTTACAGACTTCTTCAGTGTCGAGTGCTCGACTTGAAGGAAACATCACAGTAGGTCTAGTATTTATAGTAGGTTTGTTGGTACCGCGGTATGTGAGGTAGGGGTGGGTAGAGAAGTTCTTGAGTGTGTTTATGTGTTTGTTTGTATACCTGAAATGTTGTTTGATACCTACAAGGTTATTCATTATTACTTCGTTTGAAGTTAGTCAAATTGATGTTGTGTTGTGTAGTGAGTTGTTTTTGTGTGAAGGTATAAATTTAAACAGCCACGAATATCCGTTTCCTTGATCCTTGTTAAGCAATTTTTTGGAATTTTGTTTGTGGATTGCTATGCTTTCCGCTACATTTAGTTTCCAGGGGTTTGTGATATGTCTTAAGATTTGTATGTTATTTAAGTTTAAAAAATGTTCTTCGTTGAATATATGTTCAGCTACTTTTGATTTAAAATGGTGTATGATCCCTTTGTCAGTGTCTTTGTTTGCTTTAGTGACTTCTGCAATATGCTCTTTGAATCGAATATTGAGATTACGTTTAGTTTGTCCAATGTAAATTTTGCCGCAATGGTCACAAGTTATTTTGTAGACCCCAGATTTGTTTAGACTGTTAATGGGGTCTTTAGCAGACCCTAAGAGAGTTTTAAATTGATTGTTTTTACTGGTATAAACTATTTCAAGACCGAAGTTTCGTAGGATTGGTCGTAATTGTGTAGTGTGGTTATCGTATGTCATTGCTATTCTTTTAAGTTGGGGTTGTGAACCAGATTTCAAGGTCAATTCCTACTTCAGTTTCAACTTCAACCTTAATCTTAACTTCAAATTTCAATATCAATTTAAACTCCTATTTCATTCATAAATTTATTCTGAACTCTTATTTCAAATACAATTGAAATTTTAATTTCAAAACAAACGTCGATTTCCTAATTTTTCACTTGTTTCCTTCTTTGTTTCCATATACTTTAAAACTAAAATATCAAAATTATTTTCAACTGCATGCTGCGTCAAATTTAACTTCAACTTCAATTTTCATTCAACTTCGATTTCAGATTCTAACTAAAGTAAATTCAATTTTAAATTTAATATTGATTTTATTTTTTTTTCAATTCCAGCATCACTTCAATTGAAACTATTCAATAAATTGAAATATTCAAATTTGAATTCACTTCCAATTATTAACTTTTACAAACGAAGCTATAATTCCAACTTCGAATTTGAGTATATATAATAATTCGAAGTAAGTTCAAATTGAAGTAATTAATTTGAACTAAATTCGATTTCAAATTTAAACTCCTTTTGAACTCTGAATTTAATGCAAATTTCTCTTTTAACATTCATTTATGCTTCACTTTCAGCTTTACTCTCTACTATTCAGAACTATTTCAATTTAAACTTCAATTTCAACTTCATTTCCAACTTTTGCCAACTTTTTTTTCAACTTCAAACTTCAATATAAATTTAAAAATTAATTTTGATATCAATTAAAATTTGCACTAAAAGTGCTTCTCTTTTTTAAGTTTTTAAGTAATTTCGAACCTTTTATTTAAACATTAGCTGGATATTAACTTCAATGTCAACTTCAATTTCCAGTTGTTTTCTTTTTTTCCTCT
Source organism: Aedes japonicus (assembly GCA_034211315.2). Classification (NCBI taxonomy): domain Eukaryota; kingdom Metazoa; phylum Arthropoda; class Insecta; order Diptera; family Culicidae; genus Aedes; species Aedes japonicus. The sequence goes on along the minus strand of JASCZW010015159.1, from coordinate 16,944 downwards.
TTTCTTACATTTTTATTTAAATTTCAATATCAATATCACTTTTAGCTGCAAGCTAAGCATTTCATTCAATTTTGAATTCCAAGTAAAATTCCACTTTCAAACCTAAATCAAACTCATACAAATTCAAACACAAATTAAAAAAGAGAATTAAAATTTAGAATTCTACTTCAAGTTAACACAAAATCAACTTGAATATCAATTTAAACTTAAATTCTATTCAAAATTCAAACTTCAAAATGAATTTTTATATTATGTACAATTTTTATTTTAAAATTATGTGCATTTTGAATTTTGATTTAGAATCAAAATAAAAATTTAAATTCAAAATGCAATAAATTTAATTTTTAACTTAAATATCAACTTGAATTTCAACTTCGATTAGAAATTAAAAACTTCAATTTCAACTTCAATATGTTTGTATATGTTTTGACTAATATTTGTATCAGTAAGGATTGTAGTTTAAATAACCTTTTTTTTAGTTTTAATTTTTTAAATCAAAATTATTCAAATCAAACGTTGCACAGTTTTCAGAAGACAATTAAAGATTAAAAATATGTATGTTACGTAAAGCAAACTTCAAATTTCCGCCCATTTACTCCTATTAACTTTGAAAATACCTCCGGTGTAACCGGTTATATCTCACTTACATTAGTTTCAAGATAACTAAAGGGTATAAAAATGAAAACATGACTTTATAAAGTTGATTCGATTAAACCTGTACTAATAAATGTATTTGTTGAAAAAAAAAATCATTTTCAATATCTAATCCACATTCAACTTTATTTTAAACTTCTATATCAACTTTATTTCCACCTTCAATTTGAACAATACCAAATAAAAATTGGTTTTCAATTTCATCATAATTTTCGAATCAAAATTTATATATAATTTCATCAAAACATTTTTTTATTGTTCAACTTCAATGACAGCAACAAATAAGACAGTGCAATATCGTAGTTGCTACTCCTTTACTAGATCAGAACTAGTGTAATTGCACAGAGAACCTTACAAACCAGCTTTTACATCTTTTTAATGTATAAGTTCACGAATCAGAATTCTATTTATAGATCAGTACCGGCGCCAAACACGTCCTCACGGTCTTTCGAAAGAGGGAAAATGATGATTAGTTTGACAATCCTTGTTATTAGATACTGTGATCACTACTGAATCTCTACAATTGCCAAAAGAAGGATAGTTATGTTAGTGAGGCAAGTTATTTTTAGAGTACCCACTGAGCTACCCAGCCACGTCAAACTTCAATTTCATTTTCAATTTCATTTTCAATTTCATTTTCAATTTCATTTTCAATTTCATTTTCAATTTCATTTTCAATTCATTTTCAATTTCATTTTCAATTTCATTTTCAATTTCATTTTCAATTTCATTTTCAATTTCATTTTCAATTTCATTTTCAATTTCATTTTCAATTTCATTTTCAATTTCATTTTCAATTTCATTTTCAATTTCATTTTCAATTTCATTTTCAATTTCATTTTCAATTTCATTTTCAATTTCATTTGTAATTTTATTTTTCAATTTCCATTTTCTAATTTCATTTTCAATTTCATTTTCAATTTCATTTTTCAATTTCATTTTCAATTTCATCTTCAATTTCATCTTCAATTTCATTTTCACTTTCATTTCTTTAATTTCATTTTCAATTTCATTTTCAATTTTCATTTTCAATTTCATTTTCAATTTCATTTTAAATTTCATTTTCAATTTCGTTTTCAATTTCGTTTTAAATTTCATTTTCAATTTCATTTTCAATTTCATTTTCAATTTCATTTTCAATTTCATTTTCAATTTCATTTTCAATTTCATTTTCAATTTCATTTTCAATCTCATTTTCAATTTCATTTTCAATCTCATTTTCAATTTCATTTTCAATTTCATTTTCAATTTCATTTTCAATTTCATTTTCAATTTCATTTTCAATTTCATTTTCAATTTCATTTTCAATTTCATTTTCAATTTCATTTTCAATTTCATTTTCAATTTCATTTTCAATTTCATTTTCAATTTCATTTTCAATTTCATTTTCAATTTCATTTGCAATTTTATCTTCAATTTCATTTTCAATTTCATTTTCAATTTCATTTTCAATTTCATTTTCAATTTCATTTTCAATTTCATTTTCAATTTCATCTTCAATTTCATCTTCAATTTCATCTTCAATTTCATCTTCAATTTCATCTTCAATTTCATCTTCAATTTCATCTTCAATTTCATCTTCAATTTCATCTTCAATTTCATCTTCAATTTCATCTTCAATTTCATCTTCAATTTCATCTTCAATTTCATCTTCAATTTCATCTTCAATTTCATCTTCAATTTCATCTTCAATTTCATCTTCAATTTCATCTTCAATTTCATCTTCAATTTCATCTTCAATTTCATCTTCAATTTCATCTTTCAATTTCATCTTCAATTTCATCTTCAATTTCATCTTCAATTTCATCTTCAATTTCATCTTCAATTTCATCTTCAATTTCATCTTCAATTTCATCTTCAATTTCATCTTCAATTTCATCTTCAATTTCATCTTCAATTTCATCTTCAATTTCATCTTCAATTTCATCTTCAATTTCATCTTCAATTTCATCTGCAATTTCATCTTCAATTTCATCTTCAATTTCATCTTTAATTTGATCTTTAATTCTATCTTCAATTTCATCTTCACTTACTTCTTCAATTTCATCTTCAATTTCATCTTCAATTTCATCTTCAATTTCATCTTCAATTCCATTTTCAATTTCATCTTCAATTTCATCTTCAATTATGAATTTTTTTTTCAATTTCAGCTTCAATTTCATCTTCAATTTCATCTTCAATTTCATCTTCAATTTCGTCTTCAATTTCATCTTCAATTTCATCTTCAATTTCATCTTCAATTTCATCTTCAATTTCATCTTCAATTTAATTTTCAATTTCATCTTCAATTTCATCATCAATTTTATCTTCAATTTCATCTTCAATTTCATCTTCAATTTCATCTTCAATTTCATCTTCAATTTCATCTTCAATTTCATCTTCAATTTCATTTTCAATTTCATCTTCAATTTCATCATCAATTTCATCTTCAATTTCATCTTCAATTTCATCTTCAATTTCATCTTCAGTTTATCTTCAATTCATCTTCAATTTCATCTTCAATTCATCAAACGGATTAAATTCCCCAAATATTTTTCGTTGCAGCCTACCTGATAAACGAAGCAATGACTTTTCCAGCACATTGCTCAACATTAGCGCATCTCATTAACCTACCACAATCATTTCGAAAATGAAGAGTGCTGCTATTCGAATAATTTTGTGGAAACACGTTGTGCCGAGATATTTATAAACAAAGTTCATAGTTACTTTTTTCACATGATCCTCAACAGGGTTGCGGCTTATCATTTTTGACTCAGGCATATTCATTTGCCAATATCTCCTTTCAGAGGGTCGATTTGATAATATAATGTATGATGAACTTGTAGTGCATGAGTAGACCTACAACTTTGTCCAAGAGTACATTGCTCTAACTCCTATATCTTCGATATGAGAGCGTATATTCACAGTGATCTTCACGATGATAATCGCGTGATCTTCACCGCGAATATCATTGCGAAGATCACTGCGAATATACGCTCTTATTCCTCAGATATAAGAGATAGAGCTATGTATTGTTAGACCAAGTTGTAGGTCAAGCACCATAAGTTCATCATACATCATATTTTGAAATTAAGCTTCTGAGAAGAGCTATCGGCAAATGAATATGGATAAGTCAAAAATGATAAACCGTTACCTTGATCCTCAATGTACATGTTGTGTGGGATTGTATATTTCCGGAAAAAGTGCACATTAATAAAGCTCGCTAGATCTTGACCTTAAGCGATGGAAGTGCGTTTCTGCCTCATTTATCGGCAAAGTTTCATGTAAACCACAAGTTGAGAGCTAATGTGCAACTCTTACATCAATTCGGTTCGTCCTCTTTGTTATATATGTAGTAGCACTGCGTAGCATAGTCTAGAAAGAAACGGTTCCTGCAAATGCAGCATGAAGCAAAATCCACAAGAGGGGCTTTTGGAAGTTAGGTCTGTTTGGAAAGCTAGGTCATTTTGAGGTAAAACATTGGAGCAAACCAAAAGTTTGAATTTTACTTGTGATTTTGAGTTCTCATCACAGTTCACATGTAAGTTCACATAAAGTTGAAATTAAGTTTAATGGAACTTTTTTGCTGAATAACAACACGCTTCACGTACAGGCTGAACTTACTTCTCTTTAAAGTGTCATTCAGATCTAAAGCAACTTCAGAGTTCAAGAAAAGTTTCTTGATACTTTTCAACTCAACCTTCAAGTTCATATGTTGTTAGTTGAGAACTTGCTCTGAACTACAAAACAACTCTAACACATAGTTCAATCAAAGTACGAACCTCACTTTTAGTAAGCGCTAAAGTTCATAATACACCTATGTTGAGCTACTCTCCTACTTTTTGAGGTACACGAAGCTCACTACGATCATAATTAGTTGTAGTAACTTTATTATGACTTAGCAAGTCATATTAATGTTATCTCAACCGATTGGCAACAAGTGCGCTACTAGGGAAGTTCTGAGTGACACCTTAGAAAACGTCACAGAGATTGTTTACATATGTAGAGTTATCTGGTGTTGTGCTCCAAATTTGACAGATGCAAGAAACAAAAACAGGATTTTTCAAAAATAATTAAAAAGAACAGCATATTTTTTTACCATCGTGAAAAACTGTTAGCTAAATGAGATGCGGAAAATGAAGCTGCCACTCAAAATGATAAACTTAATTAATTTGTAGTTTCGATGGAGTTCTACATTAACTAATCAGACACTAGAAATTAGAAGAAAATTAGTATCTTCCATTTAATTCCAACTACCTTTGCTTATCTTCGACAGATACGCGTATTTCTTCTACAATGTGCAGACTTCTTCAGTGTCTCGTACTAATAACTCGACACGTTTATGTTCAGATAAGATTATAGGGAGTTAGGGTCAACCTCGGCGTAGTGCTTAGCATCCAGACATCTTACGCCAAAGTCACGAGCTTGAATGTCATTTCCAGTCAAGTTTCGAAAGTAATCAAAGGGTACTAGAGTGGCTACGACGGGAGATGAACTAGCTCATTTTTGGTTTAGTTGAGTTCGTGTGAGGCACTTTGTGAGCTAAATGGCATTCTCTAAAACCTCTTGAATGAACTTTTTGTGAACTTCAAAGTTTTCTTTATAAGTTGATATGAATGCTGCTTTAAGCATAAACATTGAATGCGAACTAAAAAGGTCGATAATTTACCTTAAAAATAAGCTGAATAGAATTCTCATAGTAATTCTTCGATTTGCTGGTTAAGCCAAAAAGCTTTTGGTTACTTGGGTATTTATACCAATAGCACCTTATTCAAATTTTGATGCCAAAAATTAGAAAAAAAATCCGACTTAATGATGTATGAATAAAGAGACTCGGTTCAGTCGAACGAGAGTTACTAATGTGCAAAAACCTTTCTCATTAATTAATGCTCTTTTCAAAATTTTGAAATGAGAACCGGTCTACAAAAAGAGGTCAAAATAAATTCAAACCATTCTTCAGGTCTACTAGCAAACTACGATAACGATCATTGCTGTTTATTGAATCCTTTTTTTACTGTTTCAGTAATAGCGTTTGTACATGTTTATACAGATACACCTCGGTAGTGCGTATATCAACTTTCTCACTTCAAATTGCAATCGCATAAAAACTACTGGTCGAATCTGAAATCTTATTTGACCAAAAGGAAGAGCGACCTTTTGGTCTTTATTTTGGTTGAGTTAGAGTTAAGATACAATCGGACTATCGAGACCTGCTTCAACTTTTGATTGACCACAAATGAATAAAATGTTCTGAAAAACGATTTGACACAAAGTTGTAAGAGAGAAATTATCATCAAACGGACTTGGGAAAATAATATTATACATTAAATTAAAAATTCGCTCTTCGCATAGTAGAAAGTTCCCATGTTAACTTTTTTTTTTATTAAAAAAGTTTAAAGGGCGTTGGGGATGTGATTCAATATAATGTCAGCACAATGGAGTGGATATTTTCGGAATGAGCTCAGTTTGGAATTGAAAAACTCCAGGGGAGTCCTTCCTAACATCTTGCTTGGCTTTTTGGGAAATTATTGCACTGATTACGATAAAGCTCCAGCGCTACCTGTTAACCTCCATCAAGATGATAGGATGTCCAGTAATTTGAACGAAGCAAATTACTAAAACACTCTAGCATCCAACAACCAACGCATGGAAACTTGCAGTGTACATTTTTTTCTGAAACAAGCAACATTCTCCAACGAAATGAAAAATAATAATTCCACTCCGAGAACTACCCACATTTATCTACCATAAACGAACAAGCATCGCAAGTATGTACCACAAGCGAAACAGAAACCACAACCCATATCCCGCCACACCGTGTGGAGCATGTCTATTTCTATCGCTTCCACTGCCGCCAGCATAACTGACCACCACCGTTCGACTGTCAATTCACTCAACCCATTCTCCATCGAGGCGTGCTGAGTGCTATCGTGCGACTGTGTGGCCAGCTGTGAGCGACTCAGCGCCAGTTCTCAGTGGGAATCCCGCGATTCTATTAATACGTCGGGTGTTGCGTCGCGCGCCCCAAGACGAAACTATGCTTCTGCAGCTGCTCACTTCTCACCCACTGCAGTCGGTCCCCCCCAGTTCCAGCCGAGATTAATTGCCGGCTAGTTGGAAGACCAGCTGACGCTCCACGACGACCGACGACGACGACAACGATTGCGCTGTACGTGTGCAGGTTTGGATCGTTTGGATTATGGATATCGGTTGCAAGAATTCGAAGAATTGGAATTCAAAGGGAAACATGACACCCTGCCTTCACCGCGGATCTGTTGATCGGTTTGTGGGAGTGGATGCACGACTGCATCGTTTGTGACCTAAATTCTGGGATGTTTTTAAAGTTTGAATCGAACTGGAAGTTGTAAACTTCCGCTTCCTCCAATAGTGAAGACAAATGCCGAACAAGCGATCCGTCACTAAACACGTCCCATTAAATTGCTCTCTTAATCAGGAGCTGACCTCGATCGGGAACTGCTACTAGTGATGACCCCATCGAGGTGCCACTCCCATTACTAAGTTTTAGTGTCAACCAGTGCGACGGGCGCCAGCGCTAACTAACTAGTCAATGGTCCATGACGTGACATCGTCGCGGCACTGAGCTTCTTCTTCCATCATAACTCATTAGTTTAATCTGATCTGGCTCACTCCCGGGAGTGGAAAATCATTAAGGGAAAATGCTCAACTCACGTCGCAAAGACGGAATCGGCGGCAGGAATGGCGACCGTACTAAATAGATTGTAGCCATGTTTTGGCTATTAAGCTATCAGTCAGCGGAGAAAACAAGCCGTTCGGGTTCATTTTAATAGTCTTTCGAACCTTGGATGGAGCAGCGATCCGTTACAACACGTCGTTGGTCCATGAGGAGGAGACAAAAAAAAGAGTAATCTGGTGTCATAAAAATATGATCGACTCAAAGAACCTAAGCGCCGTACATGCGAGGTGAACATAGCAAGCGGTGGGGGAAGGGTTTGGGAAGATTAATAATAGCTTATTAATTCGTTCATATGTCTTGCATCAAACGTGGTGGAGTGGTCTGAAGAAGAGGCAGGCGAAAATTTGATGAGAGGAAAATGCGAGACGAAAGATTGGATAAATTTAATGACTTTAGCGTTCGGTAATCAATAAGAGACATTAATTGAACCAATATTAGATTTGTGCATGCTTAAGATTGAGTAGTTTATTAAATCTATTTTCCTTCTCATTGCAGGTATTTATCAACGTTTGAAAGGTAAGTTTAAAATACTTCCATAAGATAATCATGAAAACGACCGATAATGGAACTAATGAAATTGCAGTCTTTTTAATGAAGCAGAAATATTACATAAAGTTGCCTATTTAAGAAGTTTTGTTACTTTTTATGACAACTTATGTTTTTTGTAGATACATTTATGTATACATGCTATTATATATTTTTTGTGTAGTTAAACTGAAAGCAATTCAAACATAAATTCATTTTCACAGTTTCACAGTTCAGTAGTCAACACACAGAAAACAGACATCCAGGCTCGAACATTTTGTTTTCAATTTACTGTGTAAATTTTTAAAAGCAAACCGTTGGAAAAACAACGCCGCCTACTTTAAGTTTCACCAAACTAAAATTGACAGACTATCAAAACGCGAAGCGGACAAGTGGCGCCATCAACATACGATACACCAAAACGAACAGCAACGAGCTGTAGTTTTAAAATGACAGTTACAGAAATTTCCACACGACGGGCACTCTAGCTTGGATGTCTGTTCTCTGTGGTCAACATATACTAGTTGCCTATGTACTGTGAACATTTGACGGCTCCATCAGTTTGTTTACGGCAGCTAACAAACAACTTCGATCTATGGTTTGTTCGTACTGCCTGCTCCATTTGGGCCTAAAAAGTCCGCCGGATACAATCGCGAAAACATCACCAAGATTCTGAAACTTTTGAAGAAGGGAGAATGCATCGAGCGGAAACCAGGAAATTTAAGCGACCGGAGGATTGAACCGGAGCTCAAACGGAAGACAAAAGGCAAGGTGGCCACTTCTTTCCGTGCCGGCCAAACGTTCAAGTAGTATTTGGCCAAAATGGATATCCACTTGCGGAAGGGTCAGTCCAAGCCAGCTATGTCAGAGAATCAAGAGGAAACCCTCAAACAACGGCTGAAGATTCTGGTCAAAGAGACCTTCCCGGCGGAGCGGCACGTGTGGAAGCATGGCAGCCATCAAAACGTGTTCCAGCTCCAATCCAAACCAATCGAGAAGTTCTGAGCCGATTTGAAGAGGAGAGTACGTTCAAATAATTTCTTGGCCAAAACGACGGATGGTTTAATCCAAAAGGCATCCAAGGAACTGATGAATATGCCTACAAGCTTCTTTTTATCACCTATGGAAAAATCCTGCTAACTGCCGCAAGGTGGCGTTGCAATAAGTAAAAGTATGTTTGGGAAATTTTGAATTCCTTAATACATAAAATGCAATTAAGTTTGTTTAAATATTTCTATCCGGTCCTTTTTAACATTCATCCTGTAATAGTCGCTTTTTTCAATGCGATCATAAATCAACCACCTGTGCACAGTGGTTCAGAATACGAATTTAGCAGGAAAAATACATTTTCAGCTTAAGTTTGAAGTTGTGGAGCGAAATTGTGTCGTACAATGTTATTTCTAATGACAAGGCGCTTCATTTGGTGTGTATGAAAGCTAGGGTGGTCCTTATTTTCAGAGAAATCGCAAATCAAACTTTTTAATTTGCAGAAATAAAGGCATACATTATCCAAAAAAATTGTAGAATAAATAATTTCGAGCACTTTTGATGGTGTTATTTCTTCTGTACCTTTTGATATGACCAAATCAGAGCTTTTTTCAGAAAAAACAGTTTTTTGCTCTAAATTTTTTATTTTAAGTTTGCCAATAACGGTGACTGCAGATGACTTTTATAACTTGAAAAGATAAATGTTCATTCACACCAAATGATCGCCTTGCTATTAAAAACAACTTTGTGGGAGACAATTTTGCTTCACATCTTCAAACTTAGACTGAAAATGCATCTTTCCAGCTAAATTCGCATTTTGGACCACTGTGCAGTGGCATCTCGTCCTCATGTTCAACTTGTTCACTGAACAGGTAACAGTACTGGCAGTGTTTTACTCCCATTGAATAAATATGTTTAGTTTCATAGATTTTACCTCGTCGAATCTAAATATGGGCTCAGAATAATTGTAACACGAAGTTTTGTTTTGAGAAAAATGATATTCAAAATCACAAAAACACGTTTTTCCATTGGGATAAGATTTACCTGTGAATCAAGACTATTGGCTTCGGCTTAGAAGATGAAATCGAAGTTGAAATATAAGATGAAATTGAAGATGAAATTGAGGATGAGATTGAAGATGATATTGAAGATAAAATTGAAGATAAGAATAAAGATGAAATTGAAGATGAAATTCAAAATGAAATTCAAGATGAAACTTGAGATGAAATTGAAGATCACATTGAAGATGAAATTGAAGATGAAATTGAAGATGAAATTGAAGATGAAATTGAAGATGAAATTGAAGATGAAATTGAAGATGAAATTGAAGATGAAATTGAAGATGAAATTGAAGATGAAATTGAAGATGAAATTGAAGATGAAATTTAAGATGAAATTGAAGATGAAATTGAAGATGAAATTGAAGATGAAATTGAAGATGAATCTGAAGATGGAATTGAAGATGAAATTGAAGATGACATCAAAGAAAATGGATGATAAAATTTAAGATAAAATTGAAGAGAATGGATTTGAAGATGAAAATGAAAATGAAATTGAAAATGAAATTCAAGATGAAATTGAAGATGATATTGAATATGAAATTGAAGATGAAATTGAAGATGAAATTGAAGATGAATCTGAAGATGAAACTTTTGATGAAATTGAAGATGAAATTGAAGAAGAAATTGAAGAAGAAATTGAAGATGAAATTGAACAAGTAATTGAAGATGAAATGGAAGATGGAATTGAAGATGAAATTGAAGATGAAATTGAAGATGAAATTGAAGATGAAATTGAAGACAAAAAGGAAATAAAATTGAAGATGAAATTGGAGAAAAAAAGGAGATGAAATGGGAGATGAAATTGAAGATGACATAGAAGATGAAATTGGAGATGAAATTGAAAATGTAATTAGAGATAAAATTGCAGATGAAATCGAAGATGAAATTGAAGATGAAATTGAAGATGAAATTGAAGATGAAATTGAAGATGAAATTGCAGATGAAATTGAAGATGGAATTGAAGATGAAATTGAAGGTGTAATTGATGATGAAATTGAGGATGAAATTGAAGATGAAATTGAAGATGAAATTGAACATGTAATTGAAGATGAAATGGAAGATGGAATTGAAGATGAAATTGAAGATGAAATTGAAGACAAAAAGGAAATCAAATTGAAGATGAAATTGGAGAAAAAAAGGAGATGAAATGGGAGATGAAATTGAAGATGACATAGAAGATGAAATTGGAGATGAAATTGAAAATGATATTAGAGATAAAATTGAAGATGAAATCGAAGATGAAATTGAAGATGAAATTGAAGATTAAATTGCAGACAAAATTGAAGATGGAATTGAAAATGAAATTGTAGGTGAAATTGATGATGAAATTGAAGATGAAATTGAAGATCACATTGAACATGAAATAAGAGATGAAATTCAAGATGAATTTGAAGATGAAATTGAAGATGGAATTGAAGATGACATTGAAGATGAAATTGAAGATAAGAATAAAGATGAAATTGAAGATGAAATTCAAAATGAAATTCAAGATGAAACTTGAGATCACATTGAAGATGAAATTGAAGATGAAATTGAATATGAAATTGAAGATGAAATTGAAGATGAAATTGAAGATGAATCTGAAGATGAAACTTTTGATGAAATTGAAGATGAAATTGAAGAAGAAATTGAAGAAGAAATTGAAGATGAAATTGAACAAGTAATTGAAGATGAAATGGAAGATGGAATTGAAGATGAAATTGAAGATGAAATTGAAGATGAAATTGAAGATGAAATTGAGGACAAAAAGGAAATCAAATTGAAGATGAAATTGGAGAAAAAAAGGAGATTAAATGGGAGATGAAATTGAAGATGGCATAGAAGATGAAATTGGAGATGAAATTGGAGATGAAATTGAAAATGATATTAGAGATAAAATTGCAGATGAAATCGAAGATGAAATTGAAGATGAAATTGAAGATGAAATTGAAGATGAAATTGAAGATGAAATTGAAGATGAAATTGCAGATGAAATTGAAGATGGAATTGAAGATGAAATTGAAGGTGTAATTGATGATGAAATTGAGGATGAAAATGTAGATGAAATTGAAGATGAAATTGAACATGTAATTGAAGATGAAATTGAAGATGAAATTGAAGACAAAAAGGAAGTCAAATTGAAGATGAAATTGGAGAAAAAAAGGAGATGAAATGGGAGATGAAATTAAAGATGACATAGAAGATGAAATTGGAGATGAAATTGAAAATGATATTAGAGATAAAATTGAAGATGAAATCGAAGATGAAATTGAAGATGAAATTGAAGATTAAATTGCAGACAAAATTGAAGATGGAATTGAAAATGAAATTGTAGGTGAAATTGATGATGAAATTGAAGATGAAATTGAAGATCACATTGAACATGAAATTAGAGATGAAATTCAAGATGAATTTGAAGATGAAATTGAAGATGGAATTGAAGATGACATTGAAGATTAAATTGAAGATGAAATTGAGGATGAAATTGAAGATGAAATTGAAGATGAAATTGAGGATGCAATTGAAGATGTAATTGAATATAAAATTGAAAATTAAGTTGAAGATGGAATTGAAGACGAAATTGAAGATGAAATTGAATATGAACTAAAAATGAATAATCTCATCTACGTACGCCCTTTTATGTGAACTATTATATATTATCAAACTTTTGCTACTGCGAAAATAGTCAATTTCAAAATCATTTGAGAATCCTCTCCCCTTGCCTTTAAAAAAATCAATTTTTCAGATCATTCCCTTCTTCGGCGAAAAGATGACTGACTAACTGACTGACTGACTGACTGACTGACTGACTGACTAACTGACTGACTTTTTGCAGCCCCCATAGTAGATCAGTAGACTTGCGGCAATCTTTATATTAGCCAAGGCTGCACGGTTCTCTTCAACGTCCAGCAAGGCTTACTTCGTAACCGGTCTACGCATGGTACTTGCTTTAGTTTTTAAAATGGCCTGACGTACTCTGCCATTCGGTCCTCGAATAGCTTGTTCCACACGTCCTCTAGTCCATTTACTTCACCTACTATCGTCGATGATAAGCATCACGTCACCACTCTTGATCTCCCTCGCCGCTTTTTCGAACCACTTGGACTGCCGACGAATGACTGGCAGATATTCTCTCAGCCACCGTTTCCCACGTTCTCTGCAGATTCCGCTGCTGGTAGCGAATTTCCACGCTGGATTTTTTCGAACCACTTAAACTCTCGAGCAAAAAATGGTTCGGAGTTAACGCTCCGGACTCATCCGAATCTAACGGCAGGTATGTCAAAGGCCTAGAGTTGATTACGCTCTCAGCCTCCACAACCAAAGCCCCCAGTCCTTCCTCGTCAGCCTATCCCCGTAGGCTTCACTCATGACGGCTTTCGCCGACTGGACCATCCTTTCCACCCATGGGCACCACCCATGTGTGGGGCACCTGGTGATATGAAGACCACTTTACACTTAGAGGTGGTGAACCTCGCGGAGAGCCGTTGCTCTATTTGTTCCCGTAGAAGTCGCTCAGAACCTTGAAAGTTGGTCCTGTTATCACTGTACACCACCACTGGAGTTCCCCGACGGCCGATGAACTCTTCGTACGGCGGAAATGCATGATGCAGTAGTCAAGCTGTGCACGACTTCCAGATGTACCGCGCGCTCAGTAAGACAAGTCTCCCTTGCTTAACCATCAACGGACCGAAATAGTCCAATCTGACGAAACAAAACGAACGACTGTATTCAGCAAGACGGGCTGCTGGAAGTAGAGCCATCGGAGGAATGCATAGCTGAGTTCTGAGAAGTTTGCAGTATCAATACTCACGACTCGCAGCCGAGGAATTTCGAAGTTTTGAAAGATCTCGTTGACAGCTGTCTCTGGATTTGTATGCTTACACTTCCGGTGGTACAGATGTACCACCAGCTACACTCCTTCTACGTAGAATCACTGGATACCGCAGATTGTACGATGCATGTTGCGCTTCTCCAATGCTCCCTTTTTAACGCATAGCTCTGTCTTCATCCAACATTGGTACTTATTTATACAAAGAACTGCTTTTCAGAATCGTTTCCGCAACATTTTCTGCAATAGACTTGTTCTTTGTGAAATTCGACATCTCGTCCCGAATCATCACCGCTTCCGCTGCCTCAAACTCCCCTCTAACTCGCCAGAGATGCTGCGCCGCTTACTGTTAATGTTGTTAGCAAACCTCAGCCCAGTGCCTTTCCCAATTTGCGAACCTTTCAAATTGAATGACACATATGGAAAGTGGAAAAGAACAGAGGGTTGTATCTCCTCCTCTCTATGATGGATAACACTGGAGAAGTCGGCTAGTGGTCTTCATAGTACTTCAAGATGTCTGGTCCAGTAAATCAACGACTTACAGTGCTGAAATATGGTCCTTTACCCCACTTGGTACCTTCATCGGCCGAATTGGACGACGACGGAACGTATATCTATACTCTGTGGCCAACGAACGGTCGGTAGTTGCAACGATCCGACCTGATCCAGGAAAGCGCCGTAGTGTTGTCCGCCCACAGATAGCCTTAGGTAATTGGGATTGTGTGGTTTTCCTGAACAAATTTGAGCATCCGTGTGTCGAGTACGCAGCCTTGTAGTTCAAGCCAAGTTGCTGACATTGGCTTCAGAAAAGCTACCTTTGCCTTTGCTGCAATCAAAGAACATTGTCCGCTGCCTTCGGAATCCATCACACGTAGATATACTACGCAGCAATACACCGCTGAACTTGCATCGACGAAGACATGCAGCTGTGCATTCTCGTAGGTGGAGCTCGTTGCCGCTTTTAAGCACAGGTCAACCAGTGTCATCAAACAGTGCAACACTTGCCGTTTTGTTGGCCTAGTAGAAGTCTTAATAAGCGTGCTAACCTCCTCGCTCATGGGTGTTGAATATTCGTACTAAACGTACTTCCGTGGTAGATTGCCTTCTTCCTCATCGCCTAAGCTGTCAAGATAAGCGTCGATGTAGTGGTTGTCAACTATCCGTTGAGCTGCACGAGCATGCTGCTGCGCATACTCCTCGGCGTTTAAATTCTTTACAAACTGCGCTGAGGCTGGTGAACATGTCGCCCCAATATTGTAGACTATCATAGACGTCCATGTCGCAGACTTTGGGAGGCAATGCAGACTGCTTGTCGCTTGCTAACATGAACATTTGGTGAAACATCTTTCGAATATCGGAATTCACAATGCGGAGCTGGTCGAGTCCCTTCAGTAGATGGTTCCCTAGCAGCACACTTGTTGCAAACCAGTAGAAGTTACCTTTGCAGCAGCATCCCAGATAACGCGCACCTTTTCTGGCTTCTTCGGGTTCGTGACTACTCATAACGAAATATTCCACACTATTCTGGGATCTACTGTTTCTAGCTCGTCGTCTGTCGCTACGTTTGCTGATGGACTTCCTGCATCAAATCTCGTTCCATGCGATGCTCCAGACATTTCATTCGGCTCAACGCCATAGGGTAGCTTTATGAAAACTCGACGTAATGCTGCTTCCACAACAGTCTGGATTTGTAATGATTCCCAACTCACCTTGCCGTCTGCCCCTACAGTTCGTGCACCCGTTGATCTTCGACCGAAATCCTACTTCTTCCAAGGCAAAGAATTGCTTTACTGTTTCGTGGAGTCTGGAATCGATTGAACTTTCTGGAGAAGAGCGTTGATAAGAAGTTCCGGACGTCCGTAGTGCATTCGCAGTTCCTCGATGATCTCTGATCTGACTCCATACACTTTCAAGTGCACTGCCCTTCAGTCACCGTTGAAGCCGGATCATGTATTCCCCGTTCGTATAACCACAAGCTTCGAAGGCGTGTAATTATAGCTGGAAATGAATAAAGGCCATTCTGCAAGGTCTCCAGTGAAAGTAGGAAGGTCTCTGGACAAGGACTGTCGAGCTACAAGTTGCTGCGATGTTGGACCAAATTGAGGACTTGCGAGGGTAACTAAGGTGGATCTCTTTGGGGAAAGCTTGCTCGCAACTCAGCCACTTCGTTGTATACGGGAGCCTGCTTCTGGGTGAGGGTATCGGAGGGTGGTTGTTGAAGGATTGGTGAGGCTGCTGGTGCTGGGTCTCCACCCACCGCGCCTTCTTTTGAACCTTCATGGGACTTTCGCTACCCATTCCTGACGACTAACATGGCTCTTCTGACTACGGATCTCATCAGCTGCTTTTACGGCATCGAAGCAGATTTGTCTGTTGTTGCGAAAATTTCAGCTGTAGCATTAAATCTTGCTTGTTCCGCCAGATGTCCTGCTATTGTTCCAGTTGCTCCAGATCACGAGCAACTGATGATCTGGTTTTGTTAAATCCAGTGCTTTTTACGGACACACGCTTTACATTGCTTGCACATCCCCTCGCGTTCATCTCACCGAGGAATCGACGCCGGCGCACATAAAGTGCCACTAGCAGCTTTTCACTTTCCACACTCACTGTACAAAAAATTGCTTTCCGCTCGATGCAGGTTTGTGTTCTGAAAGTACGTTCGTCGTTCAGCCTGTCCAATCACCGGTAACAGCGGGTAACGCTGTGTGCGCCGCATCGCCTTCAGGAACCAGGTTGGCAGTTTCACGACCCTCATGGTAAATGGGCTTTCTGATGAAATCTGATGTTCCTCTGAAATTCTCTGCAGAGCTTCCCTGAAGTTCTCTGCACAACTTCTTGAATTTCTCTGCAAAAATTTCCCTGAAGATCTTTGCAGGACTTCCCTGAAGTTCTGTGCAGAGCTTCTCTGAAGTTTTCTTCAGAACTCCCATGAAGTTCTTTAAAAAACTCCCATGAAGTTCTTTGAAGAACTTCTATGAAGTTCTCTGAATCCCTGGGAACTTTCCTGGAAGTTCTCTGAAAATTTTCATGAAGTTCTTTCGAGGGCTTACCCGATGTTTTGTGAAAACTTCTCTAAAGAACTTACCCAAAGATGTAACGTAACAAAAATACCCAAAAATTAGGGTAATCAGTCTCATATGTACACTAACGAAAAATATTTATAGAATAGTTGACAGTGCAGACAAAATAATTCTGAACTATGAAGTCGACCGTCT
>JASCZW010015158.1:0-21165 GCA_034211315.2 Aedes japonicus | reverse complement strand
TGCATAGGAGACGTTTATTACTTAAATTTGAAGTCTGTGATAGAGAAGAACTGTGAATTTAGTGAATTTACTTTGAAATATCGGCATTATAAGCCATATTTTTGGAGGAATATATCCGATCGATTGGGGCAAACAATTGCAAAAATGTTTCGAGAAACGACTGGAGATATCAACACTCGCATTCGTGACGGTCGCAATAGATATTTTTTAAATTGTACCCCGGTATAGAAAACAAAGACGTAGTTCTACTTCAAAATCGGTCCCGCAGAGCGCGAAATACGGAAGAACCTAGAACAAGCATTCTGAAATTGACAAAGGAAGTTTCTGACATCATAGGAAGACCCGTCAGTGCGGATACCATTCGGCGAATGGGTTACTGGAATTAATCTGCGAGGTCGAGTGGTTCGAAAAACCACTCCTTTCGAAGAAGCCTGCATGGAATTTGCAAAGCGAGTATGTTGGAAAGCCACAAGAGCAAGGAGAACAAGGCTTATGTTCACCGACGAGATCAAAATAAATCTAGTTAGGTCTGATGGATGGCAGATGGTGTGGAGGAACCAATTTGACGCTTGAGATCCATCATTTGACCCCAACTGTCAAACTCGGTGGAGGTAACGTTTAGTTATGAGGTTCAATGGCAGCTAGTGAAACCGGTACTATGCAGTTTATCGATACCACCGTGAACAAATTCGGTTATTTGAACATCCTCAAACACAAACTACAACCTGCCGTGAAGAAATTAAACTTACCTCATGATTACTACTTTCCACAGGATAACGATCCCAAGCATATCTCATACCAAGAACGAGAGTGAATGCTATGTAATGCCCCAAAATAACCTAAAACACTCTTCAATCACCGGACCTGAATCCCATCAAGTATTTAGGTGGGAGGTTAAGCACCGGTTGAACAGCGGCGAGAAAAAAAACAAAAAAGAACTTGAAACTGCGATAGGGGATATTTGGAATAACATTCCATCTTAAGTGATCAAGAATATCGTGAAATGATGCGGCGCCGCTTGCTACCCGAGCAGGATCAAAGAGTTTGATAACTGGCCTTCGTATAAAAGAGCTCAGATTAAGAGGTAAAATACCTGAGGATAATACCATAAAATTGTTCCCAGAATGTGTATGCGAATACTAAATTGAGAGTAAGACAATACCAAAATAGTACCTCTCAGGTATTTCCAGGTATCCAAAATAACAAGTTCTGTTATTCGAGAGATATTTTGCTTGCAATTATTAGGTATTTTGCTTAGGTATTTTACCTCGGTAGCAATACTGGATGCAAAAGGTTCTTTTTTTTTAATTTTCCGGCGCCCTATTTCCTCACATGGTGATAATCACCGACGTCAGGAAGACGACTCCACCACCTGGACCCTATCTATCGACTCATGGCTATGAGCCAGGACCAACGGCTTTATTTCCTTCCGAAGGAAGACGTGACCAGATTTTTCACCTCGGAAAAACCACCGACATCGACAGAGATTGAACCCAGACCCACTGGGGTGCCAAGTAGCAGTCACGCTTACCACTACACCACCGACGCCGGCGGATGCTAAAGATGGTCATACAAAATTCTGAAAGACATTTTTTTATTTTTGCTTAAATTTGCGCATTTGTTTGCTTAAAACTTGAAGTGTATGCTCAATTTTGCTGCGGTAAAAAATAAGTTTTGAAATTTGATGTGTATATTTTAACAAAATTCGTTCATTAAATTTCTTTTTTGTATATGAAAGAGAAACACAAAATGTACATTGAAAAAATTATTTTCGTAAATTAACTTTCATCATTGTTTCGTAAACATGGATTTTGTACATAGAACAAATGTTCTCGTAAATTGTATGAAACATTCATATCGCAGTCATCTATCAGTACACCTTATTTGTACAATGTGCAAAATTAATTTCATGATGACCAGTCAATCGCAGATTCCTTCAATTGTACTCATAAATGTTGGTGTTGCTGCTGGGATGGGCGGGAATCATTAATTAACTAATCGTTATCCTGAAATTAAAGCGCTGTTGAGAGTTAGAACCTCATGTTCATCAATCAAGTAACTTCTCACGAGTCCACATGGTTTAGTGAGATCAACCACGGACTCAATAACAGCTCTTCCTGAAAATGCAGGATCGAACCCAAGGGGTGGGTCGCTCTGCACACTTTTCTGCTGTGCTATTTTTTTGAGTGTATCTACAAGCGTTACAATGTTATAGGAATGTGCCGAAGGTGTCGATGTGTTGACAGTCCAAATTATTATTTTCTGTTGAGCCTGGCAACTAGGCAATGCATATTGGCAAGGTTGCTGGTTTCTTGTTTCTTCAAGTTCAACTGTCAAAAGTGTTCCTTAGTGTGCCACAGTATAACACACAACTGCCATCTGTTCAACTTTATCATCCATCACAGTGTGCTCAACAGATGGCGCAGGTGTGTTAGTGACCATGATTTGTAGTGAAATTTTTTCGATGTGTTATGTCTGTTTGTCTGTGATATGAATGTTAATAAATTAACGGAGATGGATTAATATTAAAATATAAACATTTTCATGGAAAAACACGAGTTTTACAGTCTTTGTTGATAGTTTTTGATGCTGCTGATCAAACTACCAAATTTAAAAAGATTTTTTTCCCTAAAGGGGACAAAAGGGGACAAACAATTCTGCATAGATCTTGTAGATGGAAGTTTGTACTTTCAATTCACGGACTCTGTGTTTGCAAATATTTGCAAATAAAGGAATAAGATATCTTGCCAAAACGTATATTTTTTTACACTTCAACCCCTACAACTTTTCTAATACAATAACTAGCAACTATCTTGTATCTTCATACCCTATCCCTATCTGTATACCCTAAAAGTCATCTATGCAGAGTTTTCAAATTCAAATTGAAATGAAAAAGTTACAGCAAAAAAAACTGTTTTTTCAAGTCCCACCCTAAGGAAAGTTAGAAAAACTGTTATAAAACGATACGTAGATGAGATAGAATTTAAATTTCTTCACCAAAGTTTCATTAAATTAAAATATCTACAATTCTGTTGAAGCAAAAAATCCTCTAATCCATAAGAACATAACGTTGAAATTTTTATTATGAACATAAAAGGACCACCCTGGTCACCACCGAAACCAAAAGATAGATCTTATTTTGAAAATCAAATCTCCCGAAGACACCATCTGTCTAAAGTTCATGGTTTTCGAGTTATCGATTTTTGTCGTGAAATTTGTCCATTCGGACCATAGTGCACAGATGTGGTATGGATTGAAAATCGAAGTGAGCTATGAAACTTATTCGTCTAGTGTGTAAGACATCGTGGCTGACACACTGTTTTCAGCGACTTACCCTCGATCAAACCCCATGTCAGAAACATTGAAAAATAAAACGCTAATCTTCGTGGTTGCACTTTTCTTCAACAATATTTTGAGTCGATATAGTAGATCTACCAGTCCTTCATGCAACCACCAAAGACACGTTTATGTTTCATTGTTAACAAAGTATTCGCAACTCATCCTATTGCTTTCGTACAATGGACGAAATTTTTTTCTGTGTCAACAAATGTTTCGTGCTTTTGACAGTTGCCCGTGTAGCAATAAATACGAAGGTAGTTTATTAAGAAGTACAAATCAGTTTCGGTGCAGAAAACAGCGAATAGATTTGTTAGTCCTACCTTTGATTTCGATTTCGTACTATAAACGAAATATAATTTTCAGTGTAGAAAAATTAAAATGTGGTAAATGTATTTTGGGTTTTCTGTTTATTATAGCTGTATGCTAAATTTTCGGATTGACTGTAAAGGGCGAACACGAAATTATTGCGACACCGAAAATGTCATGCCAAATTTCTTATAATGTTTAGAATCAAACCAAAATTATAGGGTAGTTTTATACATATATTTACTTCAAAAATCAAAAGAAAAGTTAATCGATGGAGCCTTGAGTGTAAAATTGAACGCATTTTCGCTTGATGCCCTCCATCAAAGTCTTTACAGTGTCGTCCGGTACCAGTTTCTCAGTTTTTTTTCCATTTTCTTAATATGTCCTTCTCGTCTTTGACTGTCTTCTTGCTCTTCCGAAGATCTCGCTTCATCATTGCCCAGTACTGCTCCACCGGGCGCAGCTCCGGACAGTTTGGCGGATTCATGTCCTTTGGAACAAAATGGACAGAATTGGCCTCATACCACTCCAGGACACTTTTAGAATAGTGGCATGATGCCAAATCTGGCCAAAATAGCGGAGCTTCGTCGTGCTGCTGCAAGAACGGCAAAAGGCGCTCCTCGAGGCACTCAGATTTGTAGATCTCGCCATTTACTGTGCCTTTTGTCACGAAAGGCTCACTCCTCAGTCCGCAAGAGCAGATGGCCTGCCAAATGAGATATTTGGAGCCGAACTTCGACATTTTCTTCTTCTTAAATTTGTCGTCCACATAGAACTTGCTCTTGCCGGTGAAAAACTCCAACCCCGGAATTTGCTTAAAATCGGCTTTTATATACGTTTCGTCGTCCATCACACAGCAGCCATATTTTGTCAGCATCTTCTCGTAGAGCTTCCGTGCCCGAGTTTTAGCCGTCGATTGTTGCCGCTCATCGCGGTTTGGGAAGTTCTGTACCTTGTATGTATGTAGTCCAGCTCTCTTCTTTGCATTCTGGACGTAGCTCTGCGACATGCCGATCTTTTTAGCCAAATCACGGCTTGAGACGTTGGGATTTGCTTTAATCATCCGCTTCACCTTTCCCTCCGTCTTTTCGTTCTCCGGTCCCGGTTTTGTTCCAGCTCCTTTGCCGTGGTCCAACGTCAACCGCTCCTGGAACCGCTTCAACACTCTGGAGACGGTTGAATGGTGAATGTTCAACATTTTTTTCAACATTTTTTTCAACAACTGCCGGTGCGACAGGTCAGGAAATTCCAGGTGTTTGGAAAGAATTTGTTCTCTCGACTCGCGTTGGTTCACCTCCATTTTCGTTGAATCGAAAAACACGACTTCGAGTTAGACAGCATGTAAACAATACACATCAATGAGAAAGTGTGCAAAATTTGGTTACCCAATGGTAAAAAAGTTATGTCCTGTTGAATGTGTCGCAATAATTTCGTGTTCGCCCTTTAGTTAGTATTTGGTCTCTTTTTGGTCTCTTTACCGCCCAAATACATTGATGACGGAAACGGAACGGTAAACGGCAAGTTTGACAGTTGTTGCAAATGACTGCGATATGTCCAATTTGAATCGACTTGGATCCTGCCTGTTTTCTTTCCGACAGACAGGTTTACTCAGATCGGACTTTTCCGTTGACGTTTTCGTTCCGCTTCCGCTATCATTGTGTTTGGTCGGTAAAGAGACCAAAAAGAGACTAGAGAAAACCAAAAAGAGACCAAATACTAACTACAGGCAATCGCGAAATTGAGGATGGACACCATTTAAAATCTCCAATCTGCAAGAACTTGAAATCTGTTAAAAACTCAACCACTGATTTTCCAGTGGTCAGAACTTGTGCGAGTGAAACTGAAATAATCTTAATAGTTGTTCAAACTCACAATCACCCGTCACTTCCCATTCGAAGAGACAGCATGAGTTTGAGGAAAAACACTTTCTTGGTGCGACTGATTTGCAGTTAAGTCATTCCGAAAGTTTTGAAAATTATTATCCCGTATGTTAAAATGGTTGTGCTTGTTTATTTTCATAAATTTGGCTCACAATATATTTCTTTAAATATGAAGCCTGTCCACGTTAAATTTCGGATACTTTTCTCTCAGTGTAGATTTTGAATTATTTCACAGATCGCTGAAACGTTTCATTTATATGACAGCTGAAACTCTCCACTTTATTTCGTGGTACAACTTGTTTACATTCTTGCTACATTCAGTAAAATGGCATCGAATCAAGTGGAAGTGAGCAAACGTATTTTGTACGAACGGCAGCAAAATCTGAATTTACCGGTACGCGATCTTGCTTAGAAACTAAAACTACGGAGAAGTACCGTGTTTTGTTTGCAAATCATTTGACCAGCGCTTGACTGTGAATCGGAAGGTTGGAAGTGGAACAAATCGAAAAGTATGACAAATGGACAAGAAGGTCAAAATCTCAATCTTTCTGTGCGAAATGTGACTCGCATATTCCCTACCATTGTGCTCTAGTTATACTATCCTTTTGTTTCCGTAAAACTTGTATCTGCCCAGGAATCTGTGGTCATCCATCTGCGGCTGAGTTTCTTAAGGGACTACAGAGATCGAAGATTTGTTAGATGTCCCAACCAAAAGCGGCAAATAATGGCTTAAATAAGTTACCTACCTAGCCTTTTCCAAACGATAATGTGACCTATTAACCTCGAGCTAGCCAAGAGTAATTGGCATTCCTCTTTTACACAAATCGAAAAGTAAAATTTTGTGTAAACCATATTGAAAATCGGCTCCGTAAAGTGTTACACACTCCTGAGCCTAACAAATAAACGAACTGATAAAAAAAACGTGACTCTCAAAGTTGTGAAGTCAAAATCATATGTTCAAAAAGTGGAGCAGATACAAGGACTGAAGGCGTTCAAATTGAAAAAGGTGCCAAACCATAATGACAAGCGAAATTTCACTGTAAAAAGCCATGCTAAGGAGCTTTACACCATTTTTATTGCTAACATTTTTTTAAATCATAATGGACGACGAAACATACTTACTCGAAGACTTCAAACAGCGTTCAGGTCTGGCTTGTTATACTGCAATACAAAGGAACGTCATTACCGAGCATATCCGGACAAAGAAGGTGTCCATATTCTCGAATAAATGTTTGATTTGGCAGGCCGTATGTAGTTGTGGTCGAAAATCTAAAAGTTTCGTCTCAACCAGCCTCATCAATAAGGATGTGTACGAGAAAAAGCTAGACAAAATAGCCAAAAGGTCGAAAGTAACATTTGAAAACAATGACTTCTAGCGTATTTTTCTAGGATCTGCTTGCTCCCACAAACAAAAAAGAACCAAAAACAGATAGAAGGAGTGATTACCTTCCCGTCGGTAGTGGATATAGGTGTTAGTAACCTGGCATTTCCAGGAAATTTACGTTTTAAGTCATTGTTTACAATTGTTCCTTTTGACCTTTGGACGATTTTGTCTAGAATGAATGTCTGCAAAAGCGGTTGCTTCCGTTTATCAGAAGCCACGACTTTCCAGCTCTGTTTTGGCCTCTTGTCACTATACGGAATCCGCCCTGGAATGGTATACGGTACAAGAGGTCAAATACGTGCAAAAAACAGCCAATCCACCAAACTGTCCAGAACTTCGCCCCATAGAGGAGTACTGGGCTCTAGTTGAGCGGAAACTCTTCGAAACTAAGAAGAAAGCATGTCGAGTACTAATGATTTCAAGAGAAGATGGAGAATTGATTAAGATATTAATCCTTCTTTCTGTAAATTGTGAATTTTACAGAAAGAAGGATTAATATCTTAATCAACTGTTTCTTATGTAGATATAACTCTATCATTATAAAATAAACAATCGGTTTTATTTAATTATGTGTGAATTTTTTTTCTGCTATTATTTTGGTGTCCGAAGTTTAACGTGGACAGGCTTTAAAACCTAAGACGTAAGAGTGCGATTTTGAAATATTCATTTGAATATAACAGTGAATTTAACTCTTTCTATATACCAGTTAGGACAATTCACTGTTAGACAAAGTAGAGCTTCAATGTTATCATACCCCAATTTCATAAACTCGTTTTCTGAATCAAGCTATCGTTAAATTTATCCAAATCAACGAAATGACACTTTACAGCACCGCAGTGCGTCCTGTCCCACTCGGATCATTAACAACTGCTTTTCAAACTGTGTTTACAATGTTCTCTAAACGGGGATGTTCACCGACGGGGGAAAAAAAAACAAGAAAATTAAGACATCAATGAGACAGAACTAATTTCAAAGTAAACAACGGAAAAAGTGAGCTTCATTTTTCCGACCAGCAAACGACAGCCGAGGGGTGTGTCAATGAGTCCTCTGTGGCTGCCCGGTTGTGGCAGCTCCAGTTTGTTCCGCCCCCTCCCGTTCTGTCTCGTGTTGTTTTGTGTCAAACCTGGGCACGCTTGACACCACTTGGCCTCCACTGTCATCGTCGCGTCGTCGGTTTGCGATGCATTGTACGGAAACGCCTCTAGCGGGAAGCCAATGGTTTGGGTTGGGTGGAAAATGTGGAAATCTGAAAACGGTGATGAGCTGATGAAGGATGCAGATTGTAATGAGTCGGTGGGAGGTGTAGCTCATCTTTCGGCGGAGTAGTATGTAGGCGGCCGGGTCGAGTATTTCTGAACAAAGTTTGACAAAATGTGAACTAAGTAGGCCAGAGTTAGGATCATTCATAACTTTTCCGAATTACTCGGTCGGTTGTCGGTTTGGTTAGGAAATCAGAATTACGCACAGTTTTGTTTTCAAGGCTAAGCACTGTCTGTGGAATCGGAGACGATACGCTTGGTAAAATTTACTGTTTTGAAAATAAAATCCCATAAAATAAACAAGAAAGTTAAACAAATGCACAAATCCACGCGGCCGGATAGCGAAAAAAGTGCAAAAGAGGCGATGGCGTCGTCGGCCATTATTGAAGCGACGCTAAATTTACTGCGAGACAGAATGCGAAACGAAGCAATTATGCCGGTTCGTGGCGTGTTTCTAGAGGTCGGTATTTCGGGGACACCAAGGGCGGCTAGCCGAAAAAAATTGAAGCGTATTTCGCGCAGTGATTACACCCGCCGTACGATTTTTGGTCGGTGTTTTGAAAGGTAATTTTCTTTGTCGATGGGGTGTTGTTTGCCGTCAGTTTTGCGTGGTTTTGTTTATCGGTTTTTCGGTTAGTCACCCACCGTTTGACGTATTGGAATGCTACGGAACTGGGAACACCGCCAGCTTTGTTTTTTTAACTGAATGAAGGGCATCTGATCAAGGTTTTAAAAATATCGAATCTGTTGTATAATTTTCACAGCAACAAAGTGGTTTAAGATTCTCCATTTTTTTAAAGGAAAATTTAAGTAAATACTATTTATTTTAGACTCGTTTACAGTTCAGTCAACAAACTACCAAAAGCAACTACTATCGGTTCCGGAAAGAACGAAGCCTCGTGTTTGACTTCGCTTGGTATATTCTATTGGATTTGTGTGCAGCACATACACACAAACAAACCCGAACGGCAAATATCATGAGTTGGAATAGTTTTCAACAACAGTGGCACTTTCCCGAGGGATTGAAAAGTGACAGTGAAAGTGTCAGAAACTGACCAACATGCCTCAAATGCGACCTGTTTGTTTGTCAGTTTGAAGTATAATCTAATTAGCCGCTACATATTTAATATTGATGTTCCACTTCGAGCTTAGAGGTTTCTGACTTTAGCCTTCATTGGCCATTATCGTCGCCATCGTCGGCAGAGTGTGTGACGGAAACTTGCTAATTTGTAGAAACTATTTCGTATTTCTCATCTGCTCCACATTGCTAATCAAAACTCGAGCGGTATTGACGGTTTCAATTTTAGCCTCTACCCGGTCGAGCCAAATGCAAGACATCACCGCTCGGTTTCCTGTATGTGTTTAACCTTGCACGGTGTGTCTCCTCCTTTCTTTCTCGCAAATAAAGTCACTTGGTTATATTTAATCCGTGTCCCATCATCATTATCACCGCGCGAGGTTGCCATGACAACCGGTATTGACTTAATCCTGCCGTCCGTCGTTGTAAGAGATCGTGCTCCTCAGTGCCGCAGCCTACTCCTCCACGAACGACACCGGCGTCAAAGGCGAAGAGCAACAATATTTGTTCTTACTCTTTTCGGATCTGGCGCTGAACGAGACGGGACTTTCGCAAACGGCGAAGCATGAAAAATGGCAGTAAATCGCTTGCTAACAAATTCCTGACAGTGGTAATAAAATTTAAAACGCTAATCGTCGAAGAGTCTGCTGCTTTCGGAGGCCCCTTTGCTTTGCTGTTCGGAAAAGGGCGCCGAAAGAGGTCGGCCAACTAGAATATCGTTTTGTTTTTAATTGATTCGATTTGAGTTGTAAACAGAAGCGTCAACATGCCATTCGCTCTCTAGCCGAAGGAAGGAAGGAAGGCATTTTGTTTTATGTTTGGTTTACAAATGGAAGTGCCCTTTGCTATTTTAATTCACATTGTTTTCATTGTTTTGAGTCAAAATTTATTAATTTATTTATATAACTTTATCATTGTTTTGCTTATCTATTTCTACAATTTACTAAACTGATTCAGTCCAAAGCGATAGCAAATTCAAACACTACTTAGGCATACCGATTTGAGCTCGAACACTAGGTTCTAGCAACTCACATTTTTAAAAGAATGCGGCGATCACAGATTAACATTCGATAACGTCACTGTTTGTATGATCTACGTGAGACATATTAACATCAGGGATGCCAGATATTTTTTTTCAAAAATCTGTGATAAAAATTTGAAATGTCTGGGAATGTCTATAAAAGTCTGTAATTTTTCTTTACAAAATTTGACTTCTTTCAACGAGGAGGCGTAATAAGAGAGCGAGTTATGTCATTTTCGCTATATGTGTGTTTATGTAAACGTTTTTGCATCTTTTGCTTGGATTGTATGTTTCCTCCTGAACGTCAGACACAACTTCCTGGCAGTCACTTCTTATTTCCTTCGAAATTCACATTTAAGAACCCAACCTTACCCTCCAGAAACATTTGGTAAGTTGTTTCCTGAACATAGTTACTTTCTAAACTTCTGATCCAGTCCCTTCCTGAACTACGAGGAAAATTTCCGCAAAACTTTGGAAAAATACTCTTCAAAATTTCTTGGGAAATCTTCTGAAAGTTGTAAGATGTTTCTTCCTGAAGTTAATGGAAGTTCTTTTCTGAACTTCAGAGATGTAATCTTCTAAACCTCAGGGGAGTATTCTCCTGAACTTCGGGGAAGTTTGTTCCTGAATTTCTGAGAAGTTCCTGCTTGAACTACTAGGAAGCTCACCCTATACTTCTGGAAAGTTTCTCCCTGATTTTATCAAAAGTATCTACCTGAACATCTGGGATTTTCTGAACTTCGAGAAGTTCTCATTCTGAAATGCTGGAATGTTCGATTCGAAACTTTAGGGACGCTATCTAGCACTTCTGAGTAGTTTCAACTAAACTTTTGGTCTCTACCGAACTTATGTACTTCTGAGGAGTTTGTTACTGAATTTTTGGAAAAGAAAACCTTCTTGATCCTACAGGTTTTCTTGAGCTTATACTTTCCAATCATCTGATTGGTCCCATACTGAACTGCGAGGAAATTTTTATTGAAACTTTGGGAAAGCCGTCTCCAAAATTTCTAGGAAAATTCCCTAAAATTTGTTCTTGAAGTTTCTCCTTGGACTACTGAACTTTTAAGAAGTGTTCTCTATAACTCTGAGGAAGTTTGTGCTCAAATTAGAAAGAATAACCCCCAATGCTCCTGAAAAGATTAATTCTATTTTCTCTAAAAAAATTTGAGAAATCTTTGTTCTGAAATTTTGAAATGTTCTCCTCTGAGCTTTGCGAAATCTGCCTAGCACTTCCTGAGGTTTTTTTTCCTGATATTTTGAGAAATTAAAGTTAGTGCCCTTCCTGGTTAGTTCCCGTCTAAAATTTTGGGGAAGTTTTTTTTTTGAACTTCTTAGTAGTTCAATCTTGAATTTCTGGGATGAACTCCAAAACCTCTGAAAAGTTCCTAACTTCAAAAAAATCCTCTTCCCTCCACTTCGTCCTGAAGCTCTGGTGAAGCTCTCTCCTGGTTCTTGGGGAATTCTGCCCTGAAATTCTGGTAAGTATGATTTTGAACTTCAGTAATGTTCGGTCCTGAATTTTTGAAGGTTCTTCTTGCTTGGACTGCTTGCTCCCAATACTTCTGAGAAGTTTCTACCTAACTATCGTATTTTTTTTTAATGAAGTCTCTTCCTCGGGAATTATCTTCCCAAAGCTCTGGGAAGTCGTCTTCTAAACTTTTCAGGATGTACCCTAAATTGTAGGTATTTTTTTTCTATACTTCTAGGAATCTAGGACAAATTCAGAGATATATTTCTAAATCCTTAGCTCAAATATACTGAAGTGATGCAGTTAGTAGTACTTTGGAAAATTCAGAGTTTTAATATTTATTTAAATAGCTCAGAACTTCTACTATTCTTCTGTCCCCGAGTGGCAACCGACTGGGTTTCAGAGCAAATATTCAGCAACCTCTTTTTACGGTAAGTTTCTCGAATATGATTTGTATTGTTGTAAACCTTGATTTTCGTTGTGACTTAATGGCAAAGGACCAATATTACCAACGCTTTGACAATCATTTTTCGCATGGGATTGAACACTACCATAAGTAGGGACTCCATGTTACCCTCAGAAAGGGCCTATACGATATTTATCTGCGAACCCATTGTGTCTCCAAGTGGCCCACCGCTTTCGTTTCTTCAAGGATTTCTACTTTAAATGATACCTACGATATTTAAATAAAAAAATTCAACAAAGCTTCTTATCGTATCTATAATACTGTTTAAATCCTTGTAGGTTTTAAATCAGAACTTTTGAAATACCTTTTATTTGAAATTTAAAGAAAAAATTAAATGTCTGTAAAAGTCTGCAACATAAATAAAATGTCTGCTAAATGTCTGCATCGTTGGAAAAGTCTGCAACAAAAATGAAAAGTCTGCAACTTCACAGACATGTCTGTAAATATGGCATCCCTGATTAAAATAAAAGATAAGTGGACAGAAATCACATATCGGTCGATCTGTCAGCGAGCTTAAATCCTGGCATCACTTTAACTTACACAGATAGACACAATTAATGGCCCACCTCATAATTTTTTGTATTTCTCTCATTTATTTAGTTCAAATTAAAGTAAACACACTGTAGTCTTTTTTGATACCTTTTTTTATATTCTTTTCAAGTTTCACTTATGGAATAATAATAAAAAAAAGTCGACTTGAAGAACTAAAGAATCAATTTGCATTGAAAAAAAACCGTGACAAAAAAAAGTGCCCACTTCAAAAATCGATAAGTTTTTGATAAGTTTCCGTCGAAAGACCCCTCGATTGTTTATGTTTTGATATTCTGACGCCAGCGTCATATCGTCCGCGATTTCTCTGCCCGACAACTTACGGTACCTGCCGAACCTGGGTCCTTCCTCCGATCGAGAAAGCCAGGGCCAGGACCTGGGTTGGAACGTCTGGGGGCGGCTACCCTAGGGCCGCTTACGGCTTCCTGCCGGATCCCACGCCGTCGAAGCGAGGACATGCGAAGAACACATGTTACGCGGTTTCATCAACTCTCGCGCATTCGGTGCATGCGGAGGACTGTGCATGCCCATATTTGTGCAGATGTTGTCTAAAGCAGCCGTGGCGTGACAAAATCTGCGTTAAGTGGAAGTTCACTTCACCGTGTCCCGGACCCACCCGGGATAATTTCAGGATTAGGTGGTGGGTCCGATGGGCATTGACTCGGGTCTTGGTTCGGAAAGAGTCCCCCAACGATCACATGCAGCACCTCTGGTGATTGCTCGGCTGGAGCCGCGGTTCCTCTGGTTTTGGGCATTAAGGAGTGTATCGAAAATAAGCTATCGACAAACTTTCTTTCAAATTATGTTGAAAACCGATATTTTATTCATACAAAAAATTGATTCTTTATTGTACGAGGTTAAACTTGAACATAATGAAGACCGGATGAAATTTAAGTTATTCCTTCACGAATTTTCGAACTTTGGATCGAATGCTCTTCATCAAGTTCCGGACAAGTGTTGCATCGCATTGTTTGGACGCTTGAGCCCAAATTTTTTTGAACTCCTGCATGTTCCCAGCTGCCTTACCAGTCTTCTTGAAGACCCTCTTCACGATTGCCCAGTAACGTTCGATGGGTCGATGCTGAGGGCAATTTGGTGGATTGATATTTTTCTCAACGAAATCTATACCCTTTTCCGCAAGCCAATTGAGAGTGGTTTTGGCATAGTGAGCCGACGCTAAATCCGGCCAAAACAGTGGAGGTGTACTATGCTTCTTATATAAAGGCAACAATCTCTTCTGGAGACACTCAGATCGATAGATTTCCGCATTTATAGTTCCGGTAGTGTAAAAAATCGTTGACTTCAAACCACAGGAACATATTGCTTGTCATACCAGTACCTTTCGACCGAATTTCTCCACTTGAATCGACCTGTCCGCATCGCTCAAATCCTCCCCAACGACGGCAGTAAAGTATTGTGAACCTGGAAGGGTTTTTGAGTCCTCCTTTACAAAGGTCTCATCGTCCATCAAAACGCATGCATCCGGACGCTGCAAAAGACGCGAATACAATTTCCGGGCCCTTGTTGCTGCTCGCTTCTTCTGTTCTGCACATTGTTTCGAGATTTTCTGCTTCTTGTAGGTCTTCAGGTGGTTTCGCCTCTTGATACGCTGGATCATTCCGACACTCGTTCCTGCTTTTTTGGCCAAATCACTTATTGACATTGATTTGTTCTTCATGATTAGGAGATACCACTTTCTGCTCCAGTTTCGGGTTGGAAGAACCGGGTTTTCTGCCTCTTCCTGGTAGCTCATCCAAAGAATAGTGTTCCCCAAACTTATTAATGATGGTTTTAACACTCGCATGATGAATTCCAAACCGCTTCGCAAATTTTCGCATAGTAATACCCTTCTCACTTAGCCATGTGTCCAGATCCTTAATTTTCACTTCCTTTTCAATACGCGACATTTTGAAAACGCAGAATTTGAACCGCACAAACAAGTAAACAAAAGAAAGCTGACAGTCAAACGCACAGCTTGCAGTGTTCAGAGCATAAAAAACCATCACAAATACATGCGTACAACGCAAATGTATGTGGATAGCTTATATTCGATACACTCCTTACTGCACGATAGGCGTCACCCCACGGATTCGAATTGGTCTTCTGACTCAGGCCCTTAAAGCAGGCTCGCTTGCTGGTCTTTATCCCCTCTTTAGTGCGGCTTCCGCGGCGACTAGCGCCCCTCTACGCGCGATTCTATCGGTGTCTGACCGCGTCCATTGCATCCTTCTTCAGAGGTCGGCGATCAACTCCGTCCTACAATACCCCAGAGATCTTCCATTCCTCGGAATGGTAACATCGCACGCTCGTGTAAGTGTCATAACGAGTCGTTCGCCGCAAGTTTCCTGGGTTTCGCGTAAGTTTCGTTCCCTCTTTAAATGTCTCTACGTCAAAGAAGGACGTCCTCCATTTGCAGGCGAATGTAGTGGATTCTCCTCCTTCCGCACGCTGTCTTGTAATGTGGACGATACAATATCGAACCGCCAAGTGGTCGCTATGGGTGTAGCCATCATCCACCCTCCAATTGCTAAGCAGCCCAGGACTGCTGAAAGTTACATTGATTGTCGTTTCTGCTGTAGGTACTTGGCTAGGTCTACATTGAGTGTAGCCAAGGCCTCCAGAAGAATCGGTCCCCTGGGGTTGGTAAGGCGGCTCCCCCACCCGAGCGCCCAAGCGTTAAAGTTCTCCGCGAGTAAACGGCTTGACCAGGTGAATTTGTACACGTGATCGCGTTTGATTCAGTTGAAAAATGGAGAACGTAGTGATTTCGAAAGCAGTTCCCTTATGTATCCGAAAATTGGTGGTTCGTGATGTGCAATACGGTGAATTACACAAAGCTGTCGCTAGGAAGTACAGTATTAGCGAGGCAGCGGTTGGAAAAATTCTACTGAAACAGAAACGCCCAGGCAGAGGCAGGAAGCGCAAAACGGATACACGAACGGACACCAAGAGTCGCGAAGTCAAGCAAAAACCCAAAATAACTGTTCGTGAGATTCGGGAAAGCCTTCAGTTATCAGATTCTGGTCGAACTGTTTCTTAGCCGTCTTGTAGAACAGGGGCTGATTAACAAAGTGCCCATTTATCAGCAAGGCAGACAAAGCAGAACGGCTCAGGTTTTCTATTGAGCATGCTGATAAGCCCGTAGAGTTCTGGAAAACGGTTCTCTGGACGGACGAATCAAATTTCGAGCTTTTTAATCGAAAGCGGCTAGTTCGTGTGTGGTGCAGATCGGGTGAGGAGCTCGG
This sequence comes from Aedes japonicus, assembly GCA_034211315.2. Classification (NCBI taxonomy): domain Eukaryota; kingdom Metazoa; phylum Arthropoda; class Insecta; order Diptera; family Culicidae; genus Aedes; species Aedes japonicus. The sequence goes on along the minus strand of JASCZW010015158.1, from coordinate 5,170 downwards.
GCCAGAATAGCGTGGGACTACGGTGAGAGAGAAGGAAGGGCAGCAAGCGCTTCTGCAAGCATTCCTCTCGATAAATCTGCCCGTTTATGGTGCCGGTTGTAACGAACGGCTTGCTGTACCGTCAGGCCACAACAGGTATTTCTTCGCGAATTTGTCCATCTTTCTCATTCGGAACTTTTCCGGAACCTTCATGCGGGACGTACTGACAAAAAACTCGAGGCCAAGGATTTGTTTGGTGTCTGCCTTGATATATGTCTCGTCGTGCATGACGAGACAGCCTGGCTTGACCAGCCATTCACGGTACAGCTTCCGCGCACGCAATTTGACCACCGTGTTTTGCTTGTCAGTCCGGTTTGGCGCCTTCCTGACCTTAAAAAGACGTAGCCCAGCCCGATTCATGGTCTGCTGGACGAACCATTTTGACGCATTGACCTTTTCGGCCACGTCTCGGGTGGAAAGGTTCGAGTTATTCTTAAAGTACTGCCTTATTTTCTCTATAGGTATTGCGTTTTCGGTTTTCGGCCGCTTCCAGCGCGCCGCTCGATGGTCTTCGTTTTCTGGAACATCTTCACAACGCGGGACACGGTGGAATGGTGGATTCCAAGCCTTTTGCCGATCCATCTGTGTGACTGACCAGGATTGTCGATCATCGCGCCCAAGATTTGCTGGCGTAGCTCTTCTTTGTTTCGAATGCATCTTGAAACTACTTGACAGGATCGCAGCAAGCCGTGCTTGGAAACGTGTTTTGTTTTTGCTGCGTCCTTTTCGCGAAAATTAAAAGGAAATATATATTCGTTATTCAACCTAAATGAACAGGGAAATCATAAAATCTACAAATGCTTTAGTGTAGTGAATATAATCAATTCCCTCCATAAATTTGCATGATGATCGGTAGTTTTTCCCGTTTTTAGTATTTTGTGCCTTACCCTCGCATCCGGAGGAAAATTAATATCAGCTTAGTTGTGTTTGTTAGTGCTGTTTGTATCGTGCCACGCGGACATAGATGATTAAATAAGTGAATTGATGATTATAAGCAGTGTAGAAGTTGATATAGAGTCGCCTTATAGCGGCGGATTTTGATTATTGACAGAGTGTGGAGAGAAAAGAAAGAAAAATGTAGAAAACGGCCATTTGCTGGTCGGAAGCAAAGAACAAAGCTAGCGCGCATGTGTTCGTGAGTAGCGGACATATAGGGTAAGGGGATGTAATGTTAGCCTAGCTCCTTCATTCGGCCTATGCACCAAATGTGTCATTAATTTAGCAATAATCAACAAAATCACGTTGCTTTTAAGATCACCGATGTAATCCGAAGCAATTGAGACAACATTAATCAACTTGTAGTTGTTCGCTTCCGCGTAATTTTCGATTTCTTGAACTATTGGGGCATCATGATTTCACTGGTTAAGCTGAACAGATGATCTACCCGATCTTCAAGTGATCTAAATTTGGCTTAATTGAATCGATAAAGCAGGTAATCCAGTCTGGATGTGCAGAAAATAGTAACACGTTACAAACTAACTGTTCTTATAGCTAAAATAACAATTTTTTTACAAGAAAAGCGTAGACCCAATGGTGGGGACATATTTTTTTGTATGTTCCTAACTATGGCCTGTTGTATCAATAACGTAGTAAAAACGTTGTTATTGGTAAATTTCAAGTGGTAATGCATGTGTTTACGGTTGCTTATATTCAAGTGGCTCATCTAAACACAAACTGAAGGAACTAAGTCGTTGTATGGTGATTTATAATGTTTTCATTATTGAATGGCTAGTAAATCACATATGAACATCACTTATGTGTTTCAAAGCAGTTTTACTTTAGTTTGTTGTGTGAAATTTTGTGTTAAGTAAAGTGAATACAGCTGGCAATGCCTTAATTCATAGAATAAGAAGAAAAAACCATACAAAGACTGCATTTAGTAATAAATCCATCGAATGGGACGAAGTTGCATCCATGAATAGACCCAATTTGGTGCCTGTAGACCGACATTTAATCCATATCCCTTAAAAGTTCCTGACTTTATAAAAAGAGTTGTGTAACTTTTCGTGATACATACTACCGAATTTCTTATCAAACTTATCTTAGGAAGTGTATAACTAGTTGAATCTCGCCTTCAGGTTGAAAACTTTATGAGTTGTAATCAAAAATGTAATCGATGGTTGCATAATAGGCTGAGTCAAGGGACACATACCCTAATTTCAGGTGCACTCATCGCGTGGTGAACAGACGGAGAGCTGTGAAGTTCTATTTTTTTTCGTTGCACAATGATTGTCATTTTTCAATTTAAATTTCTTTTCAGAAGTGTTTTTTCACCTGTTATTGTCATTGTATTGCATTGTGCGTGAAGTACCAATTGTATTCAGGCTGTTCCTTTCGAAAAGAATGATGTGAAAATATTTGCCAAGTAGCGGAGTGCCACTTCTGTAGGTGTTGCGACATCCCTAGTGGAGTATAGCAACGCACCTCGTCACGACTTGTAAAAAGTGAAAACACCTCAACCATGCCTTGACACGACTGACAGGTTTACATGAATTTGAGATTGAAGAACACGTTTACGGATTCTATTCCCCAATTTAATTTACTCAGTTTAATAGTGATTTAAGTGAATTAGTGCCTAATTATTCGAGCTTTGTTCGAATAGTGCTGTAATTTGTAGGTGAGAAAATGAAATATACTGCGAAGTGAACTCAGTTAGCTATTATTGTTGCTATTATTGTAGAACTTTGACATAGGTTAGTGACAATCAAACGCGCTATCTAGGCGGGTATAAGCCATCCAATTCGGTAGGATAAGGATCTGAATTAGCAAGGTAACTCTCCAAAAATGTTAAATAACATGTACGGTAAATATCTTAAATTACATTACTTAGGCTATATAAAAACATCTCCTCTGCGCCGGGAACGAATTCATTGAATTATACGAAACCTTTAAACGTGAGCATACACCTATAACGTATAACCTATAATTACTAAGCAAATATGTATTTACAGGAAAATTTTAACTTGCTAAATAAAGTTACGATCCTTTAGCATCACAGGGTAACCGTCCAAATGAAGACCGTACATCAGCAACAATATCCAGTGAGATCTAACTGATTACTGATTACTGATTTGAACGATTCTGCTAAATACGTGCCATCCTCAAACAATATGATTTGATGACGGAAGTGTATGCACAGTACTTATATCCATTTGATGTTTGTACTGTGTTTATGTGGGGCTTGTTGTAAGTGAAAGTGACCTCGGAATGGACGTGAGTAACCGGGCATTCTGAAATGGGTCACTGGAACCCAACAGAGCTATCACCTTCCAACTCCCGGGCTAAAAATATTTGTCCTGACGACAATAGTTCGTTAAACTGCAAATATTTTTCTTCCGTAAAACCACTGCCGAACAGTGAGCGTTGGATTGTATATACACACAGACATCTTGAAAACTACTTGACAGATCGCAATAAAATTTTGCAATTTTGCAATAATTTTTTCTGTTTTTACCCATCTTACATCAAAAGAAGGGTATTAAGATCGCTTGAAAACTCGACTTTTTATCCGAGGCCCAGAGGGCCTAGTGTCATATACCATTCGACTCAGCTCGACAAACTGAGCACGTGTGTGTGTGTGTGTGTGTGTGTGTGTGTGTGCTACAAATAATGTCACAACGGTTTCTCAGCTATTTGTGAACCGATTTCAGTTCTGTTGACGGCAAATGAAAGCTACAACATTCTCATAGAACGTTATTGATTTTTTTTCATTCGGACATTTCGTTACGAAAATATGAACGATACAGTACTTGACGGCCTATTATAATAGTTATCAAACAGTTTAGTCTCCGATTACATACTGAGCTATTTGTGTACAGATTTGAGCTTTATTTACGCCAAATTAAAGTTATAAAGTTTTCAAATAACTGGTCGAAATTTCATTATGATTGGATAATTATTTATGGAGATATGACCAAAGCAATACCTACAGAGCACATAATTGTGAGATGAAAATATCCCGTTGCAGCTCTAATCCAAACAAGACCAATCACACCAATCGATGCAGCTTGCATTCTATTGTGTAGCATCTGGTGCGTTGATAAGCACATACAATGGACTAGCCACACTTTGCGACTCTATAGAATTAGAGCAGGATCGATTGGTTCGAGTGGTCCGGTTTTTGAACTGCAAGGAATTGGTTAGAATATTACACAAAGTGTTATTTACTGTAACTACACAATTTTCAATGAACATGTACTTATTAACCATCTTGAATCCATATCGATAATCGAAATTGACGCTTAGGATTGTCTAATTATTCATCAATCAGTCCATAGATTACATGAAGTTTCTAATATTTATATAATTTCTTCTTTTATATTACTAACATAAATACGTCGTTAAACACTATTAATTTCAATATTTTAATCACATCGATGAACAATACGTTCAGGATTGACAAATAGTTCATTTTATAAACTGAATGTATGACATATCGAATATTCCTGGATTTTGCAGAAATTTCTGATGAAAAAATGTATCCAGTACCATATTGGCCACATTTGAGTTCGTAATTCTGAAGAAGTGTAAGAAGGGTTCAGTCTCCGCATTGGTGGATTAATTCGGGTTTTTAAACAAAGTGTCGCATTTTCTCCGAGTCCAATCTTTAAATGTGTAAACAAAAGTACGCCGGCGAAATAATTTGAATAATTCGATCGAAATGATCATTAACATTAGGAGGGCTAATAATTTCTGGAACAGTCTTTAAACGAGACAAAATTTTACGCGTTTGTTAAAATTTATTATTTTTTTCTACACAGTCAAATCAAGTCTAGAGTTCGAACTTAATTATGTTAAATCTGTGTTTTGGTTTTTTGCTCTGTTGCAAAAACGAATGAGAACGTAAATTAATACATACTGGTTGAAAACGCGTATAACCTCTCAAACAAGATTTGCATATAACATCCAGTGCAACATGCGTTCAGAATCCTCATAAAAAATCATTAACAATTCTCAGCAGATTGACTGACGAAGACATTAAGAAAAACTCTAGCTTTTGAACAACAATAAATGGTGGAATGGTATTCTGTAGAATAAGGCTATAGAAAACGGGGATCATTCTCGTCAACTCAAGCCTTATTTGAACATGTTAACTACATGAGATAGAATGTACTATCTCATTGTTAACTTC
>JASCZW010015157.1:0-21201 GCA_034211315.2 Aedes japonicus | reverse complement strand
ACATCACATCATATTCATATCATTGCCAAAACCTGGCTTGCGACACATCAAACTTCATGATTTTGCAAAACAAGGTAATGAAAAGACGTTTTAAGGATTTCTAACCATACTGGCCACTTAGGGAGACCTTGCGAGATCCAAGTTCCTCCCGAAAGTGATCATATTCAAATGTTTTCAAAACCTGGCTTGCGACTTATCAAACTTTATGATTTTGAAAAATCGGTCTGTAGAGGACATTCTGAGGATTCCTGACCATACTGGCCGAGTTCCTCCGAAAAAGTGGTCATATTCAAATCGTAACTAAAAGCTGGCTAGCGATAAATCAAACTTCATGATTTTGCAAGACTTTGTCTTCAGAGGACAACCAAAGCATTTTCCAGGAAACTTTATCGTTCTGCTCATGTCCGTAGGATAGCTTGAACTAAGAAGACTTCTCACTGTTGTAATCCATTCGTCCTTTTGCTGCTCTTTTACCGAGTTTCGTCACGCTTTGATGCATTAAAATGTGCAGTTTCTTCGCCAGCTCGACTGTATTCTTTTGTAAAAAATTGGTTAGTTAAGACATATACCACTAACCAAGGCAGGCATAGAGCTAATGCTAAAACAGCTACTGTGGTTTCACCGTTAAAAAATGATTTTTGAAATAAAGGGCGATACGGTCAAAATTTGGTCAATATCAACTTGACGTATTTCTTTCAATTTTGCATTTAAAAAACCTGAACACCCCTCATTTTGAAGGTGTGTGTGTGTAGAATATTGCTCCTTTTTTGATTTTGGAATTCACTCTTCAGTTGTCAAAATGCCGTCCAAGCAAGAAGAGCAGCGTATCAAAATTTTGCTCGCGCATCGCGAAAATCCGAGCTACTCGCACGCAAAGTTGGCAAAATCGCTAAAAGTTGCCAAATCAACCGTTAAAAATGTAATTAAAGTGTTTGGGGAACGTTTGTCGACAGCCAGGAAGTCTGGATCGGGGGGAAATCGAAAACCGGAAGTCGCTGAGACGACAAAGAGAGTTGCCGGTAGTTTCAAGCGAAACCCTAACCTATCTCTCCGAGATGCCGCAAATAAGCTGGGTGTATCGTCTACAACCGTGCATCGAGCCAAAAAACGAGCCGGACTATCGACTTACAAGAAGGTAGTGACTCCAAATCGATGATAAACAAAATACGACGGCCAAAGCGCAATCCCGGAGGCTGTACACGACGATGCTGACGAAGTTTGACTGCGTGGTAATGGACGACGAAACCTACGTCAAAACCGGCTACAAGCAGCTTCCGGGACAGGAGTTTTATACGGCAAAAGGAAGGGGAAAGGTAGCAGATATTTTCAAGCTCACGAAACTGTCAATGTTCGCAAAGAAATATCTGGTTTGGCAAGCCATCTGTACCTGTGGCTTGAAAAGCAGCATTTTCATAGCTTCCGGGACTGCCAACCAAGAAATTTACGTGAAAGAGTGTTTGAATAAACGTCTGCTGCCTTTCCTGAAGAAACACGGTTGTTCCGTGCTGTTTTGGCCGGATTTGGCATCTTGCCATTACGGTAAAAAGGCCATGGAGTGGTACGCCGCCAACAACGTGCAGGTGGTTCCCAAGGACAAGAACCCTCCCAACACGCCAGAGCTCCGCCCAATTGAGAAATACTGGGCTATTGTCAAGCGGAACCTAAAGAAGACCAAAAAACTGCTAAGGACGAGCAGCAGTTCAAGGCAATCTGGCTTTCTGCGGCGAAGAAGGTGGACAAGGTGGCTGTACAAAATCTGATGGCAGGAGTCAAGCGTAAGGCCCGTTAATTCGGATTTGGAAAAGTGGAAGCCTAACTGAATATTTTTCCTGAATTTTATACTAATTGAACTTGAAAAAGAAATTTAATTTGATTTTTTAAATAAACGATTTCACCGATTTACACACGTTTTCTCTTGACCAAATTTTGACCGTATCACCCTTTATAATTAATAATAATTAATTCACACTATAGAATTCATTATTTCTATAGTATGAATTATGTTTGTACAAAATGGTCAGTGACTTGAAAACGGATACTTCAAGCATCACGGATTCAGATTCAGCCTGGGTGGAAAAGGATTTTGACCCAAAGACAAAGTTTCACAAATTCATGCAGTTTGCTATGTCACAAGCCAGGTTTTGGTAACGATTTCATTATGACTTCCCGGAGGAACTCAAATCCCTCAGTATGGGCTCAGGGTGGCCAGTATGGTCAGATACCCTCAAATTGTCCTCTGAAGACAAATTTTTGCAAAATCATGAAGTTGTTTGTGCCGCCAAGTGGCCAGTATGGTCAGGAATCTTCAGGTTGTCCTCTGAAGATCTAGTTTTGCTAAATCATAAAGTTTGATTAGTCACAAGCTAGGGCATGGTGAGAAATTGGTTACTACCACTTTCCCGGAGGAACTAGAGATCCTGCAAGGCCACTCCAAGTGGCCAGTATAGTCAGACACTATAAGGATGTCTTCTAAAGATAGAGTTTTGCGAAATCATGAAGTTTGATGTGTTGCAAGCCAGTTTTTGGTAACGATTCGACTATGGCCACTAATCCGGAGGAACTCGAATCCTACAGGGCCTCTTTTAAGTGGCCAGTATGGTCAGAAATCCTCAGAATATCCTTCGCAGACCTGTTCTTGCAAAATAACGAAGATCGATGTGTCACAAGCCAGGTTTTGGTAACGATTTGAAGATGCCCACTTTCCCGAAGGAACTTGGATTTTACAGAGCCTCTTTTAGTGGCCAGTATGGTCAAAAATCCTCAGAATATCCACCGCAGATCTATTTTTGCAAAATCACAAGGATTAGTATGTCGCAAGCCATGTTTTGGAGAAAAAAAATTGAATATGGTCACTTTTCCAAAGAAACTTGGATCCCGCAGGGCCTCCCTATGGTGCCATTTTGGTCAGACACTTTCAGAATATCCTCCGCAGACCTAGTTTTACAAAATTGTGAAGATCGATATGTCGCAAGTCAGGTTTTGGCAAAGATTTGAATATGTCCACTATTCCGGTGGAACTCGGATCCAACCTTTTCTAGTGACCAGTGTAAGTCAGGAATCCTGAAAATGTCATCCGCAGACCTATGTTTACACATTCATAAAGTTTGATTTGATATGTATGGTCAGAAATTATCAAAATGTCTTCTGATGACTTAGATTTGCTAAATCATGAAGTTTGATATGTCGCAAGCCTTGTCTCATGTCCATGAGACAATTTTGAGAAAGTGATTGAATTCCTGAATCCAAAGTTGTTAAAAGATTTCTAGTCGGTTGAATAGTTCCATAGTAATAGTAATTTAGTTTCCGTGTTCAAAATGCTTTCTGTCGGAGTTTAATCCAACGAGCTTTGGTAGAATTAATTCCACTCCCTCTGCCTGAACCTGACTGTTGATGCAACTCTGGTGGTCTTGCGGATACCTCTTGTGCGCCTATGCTCAAAGCCAGTGCCTTAAATTTTCATAAAATATCAATGAGAAGTGAAAATGATTTTATCCCAGTGTAATGATGATGTTTACTTTTCCGGTTTTCATGGTTACCGCTGTCACTTCTATGCCAACTGAATTTTGTTTGCTGCAATGAATGAAGCCGGCTCTATGTGCGGGTCAAAAATCTGCTGTCACCGTTGTTTCGATTATCAATCGGTAAGCATGAATTTCATTTGATGAAATCTGAATATCATCTCTTGTGATGATTTTTCATTACTAAGTGATTTTGAATCCTAATCCAAACATGGAACAACCAAGGCCGTCATCATCGTCCCAGAGGAATAGATGCTAGCAATGTTGTGCAAGAATACCCTGGACTGGGCTGCCCTTGCATTTTTTTCGATCCCGACGGGTAATTGATATTCATTGTGGTTGATTGAATTTCATTTCTGACATTTCGAAATTCGTTTTGAAAATGAACTTGTTTACACAAATGAATATCAAAGCATTTTGAAAATTGAACGTTCATTCTTCTGGTAACGTTTGTTGTCATGAGTTATCATTTGATTTTCGCATGGAACTTATAGGTAGTCAATGTTATGGTGCCTGAAAATCCACGCTTTTGAATCTAATGAGCATGACTTTTACCAAGACTGCTCAAAGCACTCTGTGTCCTCGTTTATGAGAGATGCCCAGCAACTGATGCAATTCGTGGTTCATTCGCCTACCCCACGTTTCGCTTCCTATCTGCACTCCACAGTAGATCGTACGCAGCACCTCCCGTTCAAAGACACCAAGGGTGCGTTGGTCCTCCACTAGCAATGTCCATGTTTCGTGGCCGTAGAGTACTATCAGTCTAATAAATGTCTTGTAGATGATCAACTTTGTAGTTCGGCGAACTTTGTTTGATCTCATCGTGATGTGTAGGCACGTTTATTCGCGACATTTCTGCAGCACTTGCCGAATCGCGCAAATCTGTTCCGTAGTGGCGCGGGCACCCATGAATCCCACACTGAAAACTTATTTTCGTAATCTAGCTTTCACTCGTTTCGTAAACATAGATTTTGTACACAGGACAAATGTCTCGTATATTGTATGAAACATTCTTATTGCTTTTTATCTGGTGAAATGCTATCATTACACCTATTTGTATAATGCACTCAATGAATTTCGTGAAGACCAACCAATCACTGTTTTTCTTTTATCGTACTCATGAAAGCTGATGTTTGTTGCTGCTGTAATGAGCAGGAATAATTTAATTATCCCAAACTAAAAGTTAAAGCTCTGTCGAGAGTTAAAGTTCATACATATTAATCAAGTATCTTCTCACGAGTCACCAGTGAGTGACAGTGCTTTCCGAAAATACAGGATCGAATCCCATGTCAGAAACATTAAAAAAAAACACGCAGGACATACTCCAGGTGGTTGCGCTTTTTTTCAATTACATTTAGAGTCGATATAGTAGATCTGTCTGTCATGCAACCATCATGCAACCATCAGAGAGAAGTTTTTTATTTCAATTTGTAACAAAATATTCGTAGCTATTTTTATTGTTTTAGTACAATGCACGAATGTTCTTCCTGTTCCTCATGCTTCGTGCTTTTAAGAGTTGCGTGTGTGCCATTAATAACGAAGGAAGCTTCATAAATAGTAAAAATTAGTTTCATTGCAGAAAACAACGAATAGATTTGTTAGTCCTACCTTCGATTTAGTATTATAAACTAAAATTAATTTTCAGTGCACTTGGTATTGTCCAACGAACTCCTTTGCAATTGGTGATAAGCGGCGGCATTAAATTTGGGAGAGCAACTTGTAGGCGGCGCTGAGTAGCGTGATTGCACGGGAATTGGAGCAATCCAGCTTGTCGCTCTTTTTATAGATGGGCTCTTCCTTCCATTCAATCCTCCGGTAAACATTCCTCCTCTCAAATCTGGATAATTACCCAGTGCAGTGTCCTGGCCAGCGCTTCACCACCGTATTTTAATAGCTTGCTTGAGAGTTGGTCAACTCCAGCAGCTTTGTTGTTTTCAACCAACCAATTGCCTCCTCATCTTCCTGAAGGGTTGATGTTGGCATACTGTCATCTTCTGCGCGTGTTCCTAGATTTATTACCGTGCACACTTTCCAATCCTATCTGAGCATTCATTTCGCCAATGACGACTTTTACGTCCTGCTGTGGGCATACACTTGCTCTAGCTTCACGTGGAATGCTTCTTTTTCGTCATCGGGTGTCCCTTCGGGCAGTGTACGTTGATGATGCTGTAGTTGAAAAATCGACCCTTGATCCTCAGTTTGCACATTCTCGCTTTGATCGGTAACCATTCAATCACGCGTTGACGCATTTTTCCCAGCACTACAAAACCGGCACCCAGCTCGTTTGTGGTACCACAGCTCTGGTAGTAAGTAGCCGCTCGAAGCCCGTTTCTCAATAACTTCGGTCCCGTCCAGTTAACTCCTGCAGTGCTACGACTTCGAAGTTACGTGGTTGAAGTTCGTCGTAGATTATCCTACCGCAGCCAGGGAAGCAGAGCGATTTGTAGTTCTATTTTCCGAGTTTCCAATCGTAGTCCTTATCTCGTCGCCTAGGTCTTTGCCGATTGCTCCGGTCCCTATTAACTTCTGTATTATTAGTAATTTTGTTTTTTTTAAAGGTGGCTTATTGTGCCTTCCACAACCCTATGTCTCGCCAGAAGACCATCGTGCACAGCATTGTTTAGAGTCCCACGCTGGCTCGAGGACGATGATCAGCCGCTCCTAACATGGAGAACAGACGCTGTTTTGAGCCACCCCTGACATGAAGAACAGACGCTCAGACTAACTGCACCCTTTGAAGAGGGCCGCCCATCTTCCATGTCAGCATATGACCAAAGTCCCACCGGTGTTGGTTATCCGATCTTTACAATGGTCACTCATACCCCTGTCGGTACCATGATGAGGTAAGGATAGGAGTTACTGGGTCAAGAGGCTAAGCATCGCAGTAGGATCTATTTTATACCTGAAGGTACGTGAAAAACCAACCATCATGTAGAGCATAGAGATCTGTATTAAAGGGTAGTTTGCAGTACCGTAGGTATGATGTCTTTTACAGTGTTATGATCTTTTGTGGAGCTTTTTCAACTAATAAGTATGGTCAATACATCGTAAATCTCATTAGGGAAGGTCCATTAATTATGTTACACAGTAAGGGGGGAGGGAGGGAGGTTTGGGAAAACGTGACGATCCATACAAACAAATTTGAAGATCCATACAAAAAACGTGACAAGGGGGGGGGGGGTATAAAAGTCATTTTTTGCGTGACGTAATTAATGGACGTTCCCTTATTGATTATGTAGAACCTCAAGATCTGTACTCAAATATTGTTTGGAAGGTCTGAACCAATGAGGTTCATACAGGTGGCGAAGAGCAAGGTGTTTGTCGGTATTAGTAACGAAAAATGTGTCAAAAACCCACACGCTAAGATCAGTTTACCCAAATATGGGTAAAGAATACCCATAATCGCGAATAGTGCACATACTCATTTATGGGTATCTTACTACTTACCCATATTTGAGTATATTTTCCCATACAAATTTAGTCAAATATGGGTAAATTCAACTTTACCCATAAATGAGTATGTGCAATTTAATGCAATTATGGGTAAACTGAGCTTAGCGTGCATGATTTCGGGTAGTGACGTAAAACTCCAAAAACAAGCGAATGATAACTAAGCAAGTTAAATGTTTGTCCGCATCCTTTTAGTGCACAAAAAGGCATATATATTCCCGTTGGCATACGGGAAATATATGTAAAAATATGATTCAAGCACGGATGATTGTTTAGATAGGAGTTTCATCGGTTAGGAGGACCAGCTTAATATCTATCGCGCGTTGATTGCTTGATTGGCACCCCCTGCAGGCACCTGATGCAGGTTCAAAACTCTAAATAGAACGATTGAACTTTGGGTCGTATTTCCCAACAAATTACCAATTACGCCTGATGGTATCTTTATGAACCCGAACAAAACGGAAAACAACACTTAGTAAGTGGAACTTTATTGAACCAGGGATGCGTTTTTGAAAATAGTTGTAACCACCTGATTTTTAACTTAACATATTTGTAAATTTAATCAATTTCCCAATGTTCTAACATAATCTGGCTTAGACGTCACTTATGTAAAGGGATACTTGCGGTACAAGCATTATCTTGCCCAGGATCCGGAACCAGATGAGTGAACGTTGTTGGTGGTGGCATAGGAGACATCGGGGTTTTCTACCCGGACGCTCGCTGGTTGAACGGACGACTCACGGCCGCCAATCGGCCGACGTACTGTCACCAACAATGGCGTAATCCTCCACGTCGGTGATGATGATGATGATGTAATATATTGGAATTTCGTCTTTGCGTGAGCCTTTCTAAAGTGCTGGATGAAAATGGCTGATGTTTCGCTGAACAAAGAAGGCTTTCCGGACAATGGCTTCACAATGGCTACTCTAGACAAAGGATCTCCCGACAATGGATGATTTGGCTTCCTTCTGTCTCGATATCGGTCTTGATCCGTACACAGTAGCTTCGCGAGGTGGGCCGTAGACTTTTCAAGTTGAACCTTTGGCGTAGAAGAAGAGTTTGACGGCAAAAATGCGCTGATTGGCCCCATTTCTGTCGGCTGAAGCTTCCTGCTTTTTCTTAGAAACACTAGCAACTACCGGTTTTAAAGCTTAAACAGTCGTTTTTCTGTTTGATATAATGCAAACGACTCCATATTTTACTATTAACGACATACAAATTTTAGAGTTTTCCTTGACCGCCTAAATCTGGTTTAATGCGGGTTTTTTCCACTGAAACTCTTAACTTATAATGAATAATCCGTCGCCACTGACAATTTGAGTCAGGTTGAGAACTATATATATATATATATATATATATATATATATATATATGATATATATATATATATATATATATATATATATATATATATATATATATATATACTATATATATATATATATCGCACAGTGTAAAATCGGAGGACAAACATCGACTCACGAAGTTTGACGTTTGAAAACCTTCTACCATTCATGTCCATCCTTTTGCAGTGCCATCCATGATTCATTTTTTTATGGTTATGGGCAAGCGTTAGACTGACAGTTCAAAACAAGCCAGTGAACAACCCTGCGGTTGGGAGGTTGAGACGGGTAGTACTCATGGGTGTTCGGGTGTAAAGTGTTGGTAGTTTGGCGAATTGGCTTGTGGCGGAGCCAACAAGTGTCACTTGGAACCGATGGTTACACATTTTTGTCATCTGGCAGTTTCAAATTAATACGCAATACACAAACATGAACATTCAGGTACAAACATATCGGCTATAAACATTTAACCTGCTATGGTGTTCCCTCCGAGTCGAGTACTCAATTCTGGAGAAGTCTGTTATGCTCAAACTAAATAGACCTATTATTTTTAGATAAGCTTGTTCTAGTGGAATTTAAATAAATTTGCTCGCATTTACTAGTGATTGTTTGGAAATGTGTTTCAGTTCTTAAATTTTAGTGTTTTTTAAAAAGTGATCAAGTGAAGTGTTAATTGAAACTTTCGTGGTTTTCCAATAATATGTGCAGGCTAAAAACAGGTGGTCTTAAGCTAACTAGACAGCGTGTATTTAAACCTAGAAAACATTGCTCCAAACAACGAGAAACCTGAACTTCAATTTTTTTTATAAAGAAAGGGTAGTCGTACAAATAGTTTTGGGATACACAGAAGAAAAAAATTAATTATCACAAGCGTGTAAAATTATAAACAATAAAGCAACGAAATTGTTAGCAATCTTTCATGAGCCATACAACAATGTTTGCAATCTTTCATACAATAGGCTAGATTCAGGCATTATCTAGCTTAAATTTACATGAATTATCCCATTATCTTATGCCAAACCTAGCATTTCCTTTATGTGCATTAGAGAACGCCAAAAATTCAATGTTTCTTTTATCAGTGTAGGGTCCTTACACGTTTTTGATGTTGACCATTACAATAACCTGACAAGCATTATCAGAAACGCTCAATCAGCTCCTTATTGGCTAGCGTTGTACACTAGACTGTTTTCGTTGAGCTTTGCAATTCTTGTCTGACTTTGTTTTCACTTCACAACCCACCGTATGCTTTCCAAGCCAAATAACCTTATTAGCTTAATGTAACCGAAAAAAAAAAGAAAACGGATTGAACCTCAAAGTAATGCGCTCGAACCAACGAAGCGAGTAAACATGTTCACCAAAAAAGCATCATCGGAAAATACCCCGGAAAATCCAAACAGAAGCCCGAACTCGGTCGACTGCGAGCAGAGCAACAAGCTTCCTCCGACCGCACATGCAAAACAACACACCAACTGACTTCAATTTCATCCAACATCGCGTCATAAACTCGCATCGTGCCTCGACTGCCCAACTACCTCTACATAGTCAACCAGTCAGCCGGCTCATCATTGGTCCAAGCCAACGCCACAGGCATCGAGCTGTAAAATACGATTATGCCCGATCTATCCATATCGTAAGGCAAACCTCAGTACGATGATGACGATGATGATGATGATGATGATGATGATGATGATGAAGGAACGAGGAATCCAATCAGACGAAGAATATGATAAAAATTTCATCTGCTCACTCGTTTCGGGATTTGTTCTTTTGCCTCCTTTCCCGATCATTTCGTAATTTGTTACAGTTTCATTCGGGTGGTTCAAGAAGCTATGCAACTAAATCCAACCGATTTGTACTGAATGCTAATCCTAGAGTGCAAACCCTTCCCCTCCTTTCAAGATTGCATTCCGAGTTGTGTTAGCTTTTCATATTCGTCCGTTCGGTATGTGCCATTTTAATCCTTTGTACTCATCAATATTCATTCTGCACGATGATGCTGGCTTCTGTTGGGGCTAGATGGCACGAAAGCCATAAATTAAAACCGGATGCCGGACTCCAAGCCAAGGCGACAACGATGTCCGGGAAAATGTGATGGCAGGAACGTGCATAGGGGAGCGATGGCCATCCTGTTTAACACTTTGATTCATTCTCCTGCAAAGAGGGAATAAGAATTGCCAACAAGAAATGCTGCCTGCTTACGGTCTTAGAGAAGATCAGAAAATTTCTAATTAATTCATTCGGGGAATGCATTGTTATATTGATTTACAAAGAGAATGGCAATAAGAACAGAGATTCCGGGGGCAGCTCAAGTCTCTTGCTATTGGTATTACTGAGAAACTGAAAAGCTACTTGCCATGGCTTCGCTTGAGGCAGTTGGTATGTTGTTTGGTAAAATCTCTTAAAATTAGTCCGTCTATGATAGGATTAAGTCATTATTTTTAATGAAAGCTGCAGTGCATTAAATGTTAGGAATGGACTTGACTGAAACTGACATTTTTTTATACTACCACGCAATAATTGTTTTTGACGTAGGACTTACGTCTCTCTTTCTTATTCCTGTGTAAGGGCGCCGTTCTAAAATTTCTGAAATCGACCACTTTACGCTCGATTGGAGATTTTGAACTGGTTCACAGAAGTTTAACGATAAGTATTGCCTTTGGAAAGGTAGAAAATTTATTGCTTCAAATGGTGAGTTGACAACTTCGAAGGAGGGTGCGACATACCTAATCGAGGGTGCGACATACCTAATCGCCAAGTACTTCTCGATGGGGCGGAGCTCCGGAGTGTTGGGAGGATTGAACATTTTCGGCACGAAATTGACCTTATTGTCCGCATACCACTTCAGTACCTCCTTTAAGTAGTGGCATGAGGCCAAATCCGGCCAGAAGATTGTTGGGACGTTGTGGGCCTTCAGGAGAGGAAGCAGTTGCTTCTGGAGGCACTCTTTTATGTACACCTGTCCGTCAATCGTGTCCTGGGTCACGAAAGGTGCACTCCGCTTCCCGCACGTGCAGATGGCTTGCCAAACCAGGAATTTCTTCGCAAATTTGGACATCCTCTGAGTGCGGACATGCTCCGGAACGCTGAACTTATCCTTGGCCGTGAAAAACAGATTGCCGGGGATCTGTTTGAAGTCGGCCTTCACATATGTTTCGTCGTCCATGATGCAGCATTCAACTTTCGTCGGCATGTTGAGGTACAACTTCCTGGCACGGGTTTTGGCGGACTTGTTCTGCTTCTCGTCGCGATTAGGGGCCTTTGTACCTTGAACGTTCGAAGCCCAGCCTTAGTTTTGGCCTTCTGGACAAAACTTCGGCTTAGGTGCAGCTTCTTAGCCACATCCCGAACGGAGGCGTTCGGATTTCGGTTGAAGGCCCCAACTACGCGGTTGTGATTTTTGGTGTTGTACGGAATACTTTTTCCTTCACTTCTGGGCTTCTGATCGGTGGTCAGCCGTTCTTCGAACCGCTTAATCACTCGCGACACCGTGGAATTCGCGATTCCCAACGTTTTAGCGATGGAACGATGCGAGAGATCCTTGTTCTCGTGATGAATGCGCAAGATTTTATCACGCACGAGCTGTTCTTTCGACTCCATTTCCGCGATCACAGGACTTTAAAACTTGCAGGATGTAAATAATGCACTATGAACTAAATCCACCCAAATTTTCATTAAATTCTACCCAACGGTTAAAAAGTTAGAGCAATTTCATAGTGTGGCAATTTCATCGTGGACACCCTTTAAGTATGGAACTCAATGATTGGCTCAGCATGTGTTTTAGCTTTTCAGCATGAACATATGAACAGCACTTCTGAACTTCAACTACCATTTTCCTAAAATCCCGTCATGCGAGCGTAAGCACAATGGGTTAATGTTGAAATAAATAAATGTAGTGGTATTGTGATAAGAAACCTGAACCTGTGACCTGAACAGGTGTCGTTGAAATGAAAAGAAAGTGTTTGTAATGATCTGGAACGGAACAGAAAACCATAGTACAAATGTAATGTGTGTGTGTGTGTGTGTATGTGTATGAGTGATAGAGAGGGAGAGAGAGAGAGAGAGAGAGAGAGAGAGAGAGAGAGGGGGGAGGGGGTGCGGAATCTGGCTGATTTACGGAATCATTCCACGGTATCACGATGTTGGGGTGACACTTGCAGGAAATGGCGACAGCATGAAGCCGCAAACCCCCATTGTTACGAGAAATGAAAGGAGGATTAATAAGATCCCCGCCTGGCAGGAAGGCAGGATCTGGCAGCGCATCCGATACTTGTAGAAACGTGACAGCCTCGGAAGCAGGGGTCTCTTGTAAAACTTGAAGATACCGTGGATGGTTTCATGCGGGCCATGGAGAGGAAGCTCGATGGGCTTCCTAAAGTGCTGGTAGTCACAGAACAGTTGAACGCGATAATAGACTTTACGTCGAGTCGCAACAACTTCAAGCATAGCTTTTTCTGCTTCGTATGTCCGTTTAAGGTCTGTATCCACATTAATCCAGACACCTTCAAATCATTGTAACATTTGAAATATTGCGCCTAGGAATGAAAAATTTCACTGTGGTATAGCTGAGAGTCTATGATGAAAAAGACTATGATTGATGTTTACATTTCATATTTAGTATTCAAGATGGCGACGAAAGAATAACAAGTGGGCGAGCGAATTTTGTACGGGCGTACGGCAAATCCTGACTTGTCAATACGGGACCTTGCATAAACATTGGATTGCCTCAACCACATGTTCACGACGTGCCCAAATCATTTTTCGGAACGTTTGACGGTGGAGGGGAAACCGAGAAGTGACAAAAACATTGGACGTGCTAATCCTGTCATGGACCGAAAAGTGAAAATGATATTTACGAAAAACCCAAATCTCTCCATTCGAAAAATAGGGATGTCACCTGGTTTTGTCCAAAAATCAAAACAACGTTTGAGACTTAAGTCGTATAAAGTAAAAACATCACATATGTGAACTTCGCCCAATTGAAAAATTTTGGACCATCATGAAGGCAAAGCTCGTTAAAACACCAAAACTGATAGAAAATGAACTTGAACTAAAGAAAGTGTGGTTAAAAGTAAGTAAGCAAGTCGGTCCTATCATTGCCCCAAAATTTGATGAAGGAGGCCGGGCAAGGTGTGGCATTTGGGTTGGGAGAAGAGGTTCAATAAACCAATGATGTCAAAACTTAACTATTTAGGTACTTATTTCCAGAAAGTTGAAAAGAATCGGGCTCAAGGAAAATTTTTGGTGACCTCTTTTGTGTGTCCAAATTTCATCGATACAGTCTTTACTCGTTAATTTTGTCAACTATGCAATAAGCATATGTTCATTAGCAGTTATTCAATTTTGAACGCAGGAACTGCCTTTGAATGCTGCTGATGATGATTCGTTTCTTTGCTGAATATTGCCTTTTCAAATTGAGGAACACTAATGGTCCCAATTCTCTAGCTGACAGTTGATTGTATTTCAGTTGCAATAAGCTTCAAAATATAGCCTACTTCCTAATTTACAAAACATACCTACTAAGTAAGTGAATCACTTTGTTTTCTTGCATTCACAATCATCCAAACGTAAGACCAGACATCGTCAGCTGTACGGATTTGGATCCTTCACGGAACTCACAGAATAAATTTGACTAATCACCATGACGCGTCTGGTTTCCATAGAGGTTAAGGTCTTGGTTCAACCCATCTAAACCTGTCGTCTTTTCCTTCCACCTCCGACCGAATTTTACAAATCTTTTATTCGCACCAACTTTTTGATGTCAAATTTTCGCCGAGTTGGCAATTTTCAAAGGCGTCCGTATGACGGCGGATCGTGCGAAAAATACTCAAAATTCAAACACATTCTTTCTTGGAATCTAGTCGGAAGCCGAAGAGTGGGAAAAAGCTTCCCAGGCAGGCGGTTATCGATGATAAGTATGTGGGCGTGGGAATATCCGTATATATCACGAAGGTGAAAGCCTTCGAGGCATGAACTTGTTAAGTCTACGTGATTTTCACCCGTGGCATTTGACTAACAAGGGCGCTCACACACGCGGATGGAACGTGTGACGTGGAGAAGGCTATTGGTGCCCAAGCAAGATGTATATTTTCTAGCAACGCGATGGGAAAATAGGCTTGTTAGCAGTAATATGCTTTGAGCTCCCGAAAGTAACGCTCGGAGGGTGGATTTTTCATTCAGCTGAAATCGTTTATTATGTGAATCGTTCACCGAGATCAATGAGGTATTTTCTGTGAGCTTGAATCTGGGTGACAGTACGTATAGGACGAAAATCTTGTTTGATATTTGAGCTTCACATCGTTCCTCGTTTGCCAGAGTTCTCTCTAGGTTCGAGCCCATCGATGAAGCAGGATGAAGGAGGAAGCATGGAAAACCAGTTAGCACGTAATCGACTTATATCTTTGGATGGGCATTGCATATGATGTAACGTAACGATGATGGGTTGAATTTCGAGGAAAATCGACGATACGTGTAATAAGCTATCTAATTGGGACTCATATGAAATCAACCATGATGTAAAAGGGGCATTGACCAATCATGTGTTATGACAAACATAAGCATCACAATCCCAGACCTCCCTAATTACTAAATCATCACCCCGTTAATTGTAACACAAGCATAGTTTCCACCCCATGAACCGCATCCAAATCCATCAAATCCCCACCGAATAATTCCCACCAACAGCGTTGTCAGCCCCATTCCAACATGGTGCCGCATTGTTCCACTTTATTTCTCCCATCGTGGGATCAGACCGCAAAGACTAAAACTCTAATCAGCATTTGCGAGCTAATAGCAACAAATTATTCATGACACCTGGGCTTGACATTTCACCAACCTCTTTTTATGCCGGCCCAACCACCCCTCAAAAACGCCCCCTTCGAATGTTTAATGTAACTAAACTCCTGTTTTGGAAACATTCCCCAAGTAGCACACCCAAACAACAAAAAAAAGGCTTACTCAAGTCACAAGGCACTTGGTCTAACCACACTGTAAAGAAACTTTTTCGATGAAGGTCGTGATTTTACACACAACACCCGGGTGGGACTCAACTCACCCCCTCCCCGATTCCGGCCAACCAGAACATTAGATCGTCATCACTACACCTAATGTTGCTAATAAAAATGTCAAGCACCTTTTCGTCGAGACGGCAAAAATGAAGCCCAAAGTACGATTGGGGGGGAGCAACGGGACGCTTATTTCCACAGAAACGAACCCCCTTCCTCCCTCATCCCAATTTTCGGGGGAGGTTCTGAGACGGGGACGGA
Organism: Aedes japonicus; assembly: GCA_034211315.2. Lineage (NCBI taxonomy): Eukaryota > Metazoa > Arthropoda > Insecta > Diptera > Culicidae > Aedes > Aedes japonicus. The sequence continues at coordinate 5,628 of JASCZW010015157.1, read as the reverse complement.
ATATGGAAACGGCCTGGCAACCGGTTCTTTTCGGGATGAAACTGGTGAATAGCGAAAGGTAAACAAAACCAAGCCTCATTTTCACGCGATGGTGGCGGGTTTTTTTCACGGAGTTGTGGACCAGTCGGGTGGCAGAGGGTCGACAGGCACCAACGGATGCGAGTGGATAGTTGAGGTCGTGAATGGGAATAATTTTGGTTCTGTTTGACGCTACGAAAAAAAAATATTTGCTCTGGTCGAAACTCATTTGTGTTTTGGACGCGATTAGGTTATGTTGTTTTTTTTTGCCACATTGGTTTTCCGGTGGTTGGAGCGTTTTCTGTGGGTTTTTTTTTGAATAATTTAACATTTATAATTGATAATCATAGATGATTTCCATGTTCCTAAATTTCTGGAAGACGTAAAAATCAGGAATGACAATTTTATTTATTACAGTCGGGTGCCACATATCTGTTAAATGAATTGCTTGAAGTTGAGAGCAATCAATAAACTAATTGTAAAAACTGTAAACTAATTGTGAAAACTGTAACTACTAGAAAAGAAGAAGAAGGTGTTTACCACTTGTTTGAGAAACGAAATAAGAGAATAAAACAATCACTCAGAGTAGTACACGAAAACTTTTTTTTTCGTAAAAAAGAGGTGTTTGAAATGATGGAGTCAGAAGATGAATCCATTGAAGATGTAATAAATGAAAAAAAAAATGGCAACAGCAGAACTTGGTAAAGAAGTTGCTTCCCTACAGAGTATCTCGATAGATGATGTTGAAGGTAATAGGGTCTGTCTAGACTTTTAAGCTAAATTTTGATGACCCTAATAAACGGAGCAATGGTGAATCATTTCTTCCCCCAAGCAAACAGAGATCAGCCAGAAATCAACAAGTTCTTGTAAAGGAAAATTCTCCAATTGACAAAACATTGATGAGTGGGCAACCTCAGGGGTGAATCACTTCAAACGTGTTGACGCTGGAAAGACCAAGAAGCATCGGAAGTAGTAATGACAATTATGTTCGCGGAATTTTTAAAATACAAAAAAAAGATTGCAGCCCAAGTAACATTGCCAAAGCCATCCTGCTTTACTTAGTTTTATTAATGTTTTATGAAAACCACTAGACATACATTTGGTTTTATTATGGTTCCAAGAGGTGCCAATAGGTTTCATATTTAAGTCAGGTTTGTGAGACCCTACACAGCTTGTTTACAACGATATTAAAACCTTGTTGTCTCAAATTCCTTTTACTTCAAACAAAGGTTTTATTACGACTTTATGATCTCGAAAAATGCTGTTTTGAAATGCCGCTTTAGGACTCAATCATATTATATTATTATGGTCAGTTGAAAAAGCATTTAAGAACTATTCTGCCTCCAGTAAATGCATTAAACGGCAAATTGGCATTGAAGCAAGTCATTTAGTTTTATAGTAGTCATTGCGAAGATATTGCGAAGGTTTTTTAGCAAAATTGTGATTTTTTTTCCAATTGCCATATTAAAATATAAGAAATATTTGAAATGTGGAAAAATAAGTTTTTAAATGTAATGCAAATGAACAGTAGATCAGGCACCAATTTTGGCAGGCTTTAAAATAACCCTATCAATTTTCTGGAAAATAGTGATTGATTTTCCGAATATATTTCTTTCAATTTTGTTTTTGTTGTTGTTAATTCGCATAATTTCCGAGGCGCATTAATTTTCAGCTCTTATCGTGCCAATATTCAACTTAAATTCAAATACGCATATGACTTGGAGCATGATACGCTGTGAAAAAACTCAATTTGTTTCAGATATTTTGCTATCAAACAAAATTTCCCGCCACACTAGGACTTTTTTCCTAGATATTATTTACTGCTAAATGAATCAGAAGAGCAGAGAATCGAACAAAGCAGAACAACAAAAACCACCCACGATATCGCCGTGAAGTTTAACAGCTGTGGCCATTCGGCCCTTTGCTGGTTTTGATGGCGGCCAATAGGTTTTATGATGGTTCTCAAGTGATTTTAACATCTTTCACTAGAACATTTTCAAAATCTTTATGGTCTTAGAAAGGTTTTATGAATTTGTTTTCACAACCGTCTATAGAGTGGGCCACTTTGTACACATTTCGGCTTTAAAGATGCATAGAGGAGGTGTTGGTGGACAAAACAGTTTTGAATGTAGTTTCAATGCGCATTTGAATTTAAGGTGAACATTGGCACGATAAAAACTGAACATTAATGCGCCACGGAAATCATGCGAATTAACATCAACAAAAACAAAATTGAAAGAAATATATTCGGTAAATTAATCATGAAACTTCTGAAAATTGATGAAATTCAATAAGGTTATCTAAACGAATTCCGAAGTTTGTCTCAGATCTACAGTTCAATTGTATTACGTTTGAAATTTGGTGAATTTATTTTTCCACATTTCAATTATTTCATACATTCTAATATGGCGATTGCAAGAAATCACGGTTTTGCCAAAAAGCCAATTTATCTTAGCAACGGCTACTATAAAACTATCTGGTCGCTTGATAGCTTTCCTCAATGCCAATTAGACGTTTTATGCATTTACTGGAGGCAAAAGGGTTTTAAAATGCTTTTTCAACTGATCATAATAAGATAATACAAATGAGTTCTACAACGGCATTTTAAAACAGCATTTTATGAGTTAATAAAGTCAAAATAAAACGTTTGATATGAGTAAAATGAATTTTAGAAGTCAAGGTTTTAATACTATTGTAAAGAAGCAGTGTAGGTTCTTGAAAACCTGACTAAAATTTGAAACCTATTGGCATATCTTGCTGCCATAATAAAACCGAATTGATTTCTAGTGGCATTCATAAAACTTTAATAAAACTTAATAAATCTGGATGGTTTTGACGACCAGGGAGGGACCTTCACGAATGCACAATTTCTTACGATTTATGTGATGCTTTCAATTTGCAATTTTGAACACTGGTGATGCGACACGGGTGCTAAAGAAAGCAGACTCGACCTATCTTCGTTCAATCTGATTTTGAAGATTGCTTTCATTAGACTGTCTGGAGATGATCCCCATGGTAGCAATCACTTACCAATCATCATTTCAATTAAGTGTGGCCCTCAACCTTCAGAACCACCTGAAGTTCCATTTGACCTCACAAGAAACATCAATTGGCAAAAAATGCACAACGGCGGTAAAAGTCGTTACTGAATCCGTCGATACATTCCCACCGTTAGAAGAATATCGATTCCTTGCCGATCTGATCACAATAAGCTCATCTGAAGCACAAACTCTAAAAATTCCAAGTGCACTCTTCAAAAGGAGACCAGCCACACCTGTCTGGGACGATGACTGCACAACATTGTATTTACAAAATCTAACGCTTTCAAAGCTCTTCGTAGACGCGTGACTTTCATATACTTCGAGGAACATTCAAAGCTTGAGAGAAATCTAAAACACCTAGTCAAAGTATCAAAAACGGGTGTACGATACTGGACCGTCATTTTCCAGAAGGATACAACCCTGCTTTGCTGTGGTGACTACTACAGATGACCTTAACGTTTTGCTAGGAAGGAAGCAGCGACGACAACGAACTGCGGTTATTGTTCTCCATGGCCGTCACCCAGAATCCAACACAATAAGCCGAGCTACAGCTGCGTGAGGATCGACCGAGTGATAAACGAGAGCAGAGAATCGGTCTAAACCACCGCATCTCTACATCTCATGAGAGCCGATGAGAATCTCTACACACTCGCAGCTGACCACAGGTCAAACGATGCACAGTGGGCAAGAACTTGTGAAAACTAGGGAAAAATTTGAAACTTTTGTCGCATTAAAGCGCGGCTTGTAAACAATGTCAAGTCTGCCGCTTATCATCCCAAATTGCATTCTCGACTTTCGGACATGGTTTGCGGAGCTGTAAGCCCTCCAGGTTAGTTCTACGGTATATGTCCTACCGAAGCTATGGGTATTACATACAAATATTTCATCTTCATACCACCACAAATACAATATTTGGAATAAAGTTCCTCTAGGTAGGTTGCAACAGTATATGCCCGGTCGAAGCCAAGGATTATGTGGATATTACACCAACACTTTTCCTCTTCATCTGAACCAAATTGGAATTTAAGCCGTTATCAAATCGATGTGACGTCGTTGGGCTTGACGAATTTGTTTTTGGATTAAAAGAACAGTTACCTGTTCTGTCAGGTCAGTAATATAGAACAGTATATGACCGCCGAAGCAAGGCTACACGCAGTATACTACATAACCTACTCTTCTACCAACCGATCGACGTCTCATCATGCCACCTATCACCATTAAGGCTTCCTCCCTGAAGCAGCAGAAACTACAGCTGGAGGAAATAACGGCCTCCTTCGATGACACTAGAAAATTCATCCAAGGGTTTAGCGATCAGACAACTTCTTCACAAGTTGAAGTTCGCTTAGAAATAATTGATGATTTGTGGGAGAAATTTAGTAAAACTTTCGTTGACCTAAGGTCACACGAAGATTTTGAGGACGAAGAGATGTATAACGACAAGTTGCGAAGGATTTTAAGCAAGCGCTACTACGAAGGGAAGTCTCTTCTTAAGGAAAAGGCGAAGGAACTTTATGAAGCGGTTAACTTGGAGCAGTCCGTTCGTGATTCATCGATGCAAGGTGCCTCCAACCACATTCGTTTGCCTCAGATAAATCTTCAAATGTTCAACGGAGAAATTGATGAGTGGTTAAGTTTCCGGGACTTGTTCACCTCACTGATACATTGGTGAACTGACTTGCCAGAGGTAGAGAAGTTTCATTATCTGAAGGGGTGTCTTCAGGGTGAGCCAAAGGGTCTGGTCGACTCTCTGTAGATAACCAAGGCGAATTACCACATTGCTTGGGACATTCTGTGCAAGCGATACAACAATAACAAGTTGTTAAAGAAAAAACAAGTGCAAGCCTTGTTCAAGCTTTCGACACTGTCCAGGGAATCGGTGACCGAGTTGCGAACTCTTGTGGAAGGATTTGATCGAATCGTCCATACCCTAGCTCTAATCATACATCCAGCCGATTACAAAAACCTTCTACTGGTAAACCTCCTCGTTATCCGGCTAGATCCATGCACTCGACGTGCTTGGGAGGAATTTGCAGCTTCCAAGGAACAAGATGCGTTAGAAGACATCACAGAGTTTCTTCGCAAGCGAATCCAGGTGCTCTCTCCCAAAGGAGAACCTAGAGCGACAGCAGTGAAGACCAGTCACCATTGGGTGCAATCCACCGGAGGAAGATGCGTGGCTTGTAAGGACAACCACCTTCTATACCAATGTTCCGCATTCCAACAACTTTCCGTGGCGGACAGAGATGCACTGCTGCAATCCAATGGACTTTGCTGAAATTGTTTCCGATCTGGACATCGGGCAGAGGATTGCCAATCCAAGTTTACCTGTCGGATTTGCAAGAAACGGCACCACACGCTAATCTGTTTCAAATCGGAGAAGAATAAACCTGCAATGGTTGTAGCGGTTGCTGGAAGCAGCCGTCCTTCTAGCTCAAGGATTCCCAGGATTCCAACACTCCCCATGTGGCCAACATGGCAGCCACGGATGTTGTGACATACAACGCTACCCAGAAGGTCTCGTCGAGAATTTTGCTTGTGACAGCGGTGATCGTCGTTGAAGACGACATCG
>JASCZW010015156.1:0-21195 GCA_034211315.2 Aedes japonicus | reverse complement strand
TCAATCAACAGTATTCTATGCAATGCATAATATTAACCTATTGCAATTGATGTAGAAGGAGATGTTCGCTCTTCACCAAGATGCACCAAGAGTGGGCAGTGATGTTTTTGCTAGAATGAAAGATATGAAGAGAAAGTGTTGAAAGTTCCGTCAATGTACGGTAGGTTGGAAATAGAACAGATGTTTGAAAATTGAGTGAAAGGGCGTGGATACAGTAGTAGTCCAACCAAGGACGTCACCCTTTGCCTAATATCCCACTGCGGGGAGGTCGAGGCACGGACAAGTTCGCCACCTCAACAGGCAAAAGATGACGTTTGGAAAGCGCTCATGTACCACTCATGACGTTGTGATAGTTATTCTAGCGATATACTGTACGAACGCTGTTTTGATGCGCACATGGGAGCCTTTGGTTTTTGGTTTGTTTTGATTCGCAATTGGTTCGAGTACCACTGTACACATGTCCTTTTCGCTCAATAACCTAAACATCTGTTGTATTTCCAAACCTGCCGCACATTGACGGAACTTTCAACTCTTTCTCTTCATATCTTTCATTCTAGCAAAAACATTACTGTCCACTCTTAGTGCCTCATGGTGATGAGCGAACATCTTCTTCTACATCATAATCGTTACTCCACACACGGAGAATACATACATAACAACTAGAGACTATTGCAATTATTATAATCCGATTATTATTATTTTTTCCTTTTGATCCGGACAGTGCGTGAATAAGGGCGCGCAGTTTATGGCTAATTAATGACCGCAGAAACATAGAACAACAGACGCAGTAACAAGTTCATTTGATGTAGGCTACATGCAGAAGAATATTGGATGATTGAACGCAATGATTAGAAACAACATTTCTTGTGTATTAAATCAAACCATACATTGTTTTAGTTTAATGCAATTATATATTTGAAACAACAAAATTTTGTATCGAATCAAATATTGTTAATCAATTAATATTTCTAACAGAAATCATTTTTGATTCAACAAAAATAATTTTGTAGAATCAACAATGAACAAAAAATTCAACAAAATTTCTGATTATTTCAATGGTTCTGATATAAATAACGTCTTTGTTGTCAATACAACCGCTTTGGTCGAATGAATAAAGAGCTGCATTGTATCCAAAAATATTATTTTATGATTCAACAATAAATGCTTTTTGTTTTTAATAAAAGCCTCCTTTGCAGCGCTTTTCGAAACCAAAACAATTGTTGTGTGTGTGTGTGTGTGTGTGTGAGAGAGAGAGAGAGAGAGAGAGAGTATGTATGTAGATGTATGTATGTATGAGAGAGTATGTGGGGTGTGGGGTGTGGGCGTGTGTGTGTGCAATCTAACACTCATTGGTCGGCAATGGTATTATGGAAGAAATCTGTTTACAACAATCCCACAAGTGACCATAGGAAGCAGCTGTAATTCGAGAGTTAGAAAGTGATAGCTCTACTGCAGATCCAGCTACCCATTTCAGAATGTCTGGAGAGTCGCGCCCATTCCGAGGTTACTTTCACATACAATAAGCCCCGCATGTAAACATTACCGATATCATTTGGACAAGGGCACTGCAACACATTTCCAGATTTGGAAATGTAAAATTTCCAAACCAGGCACGTATTTGGTATTATTTAAAAATAAGGTTATTGTTATATCGTTAAAGTCAGATACATCTCACCCATGGCCGCTTCCTTAATTACACTTGCTTGTTCATTCGTAAACATGAAAATTCTCGTACTTAGCTTCTTGGACTTGTGACAATATATGCGCAAAAGTTAACGTTGCCAAACCACCCATCATGTCGTCGGTGATTGTCACCATGTGAGGAAATAGGCCGACGTAAAATAAATGAAAAAAAAACCACCCGTTAGATATGCAACCTACACAAGAAAACTCTTTACACTACGTGGTGAACGCATCTGAAATTATATGGCAGCCTTTCACGCGCGCATGCGCGTTGTCTTTGTTTGCTGCCTCAGACCAGCAAATGGCCGTTTTCTACAAGCACTGGTCTTCTTTTTTTTTCACTCCACACTCTGTCAATAATCAAATCCCCGCTATGAGGCGACTCTATGTCGAACTTCAAAACTGCTAATAATCATCGATTCACTCGCGAAAAAGCGGACAAACACTCAAACTAAATAATTTATTTCCGGATACTAAGAAAGAGATATTTTTCTGCAATGTTCATTGAAGAATGAGAAGGTAAGCCACAATATGTATGCACTAACGTATTTTTTGCACGGTTTTTTTTACACGGGTTGTTTTCGGCGATAACTCCAGAACGGAACAACTTATCGACCTTCTTCAAATGACATTTTGCGTTTTGGGCCAAAAATAATCATATGACAGTTTTTCAAAATAAATTACAATTTTTGGTGTAAATACTCAGAATTATAAAAACTGCATTTTGACCACTGCATGGCAAGCTAACGCATACAAAAAAAATCGAAGCAATATAAAATGTAAAAGCATGTTAATTTATCAACTCTATTTAGTCTTTTTTTACACGGTTCCATGCTAAAAATGTAACGTATACCCCGTGCACAAAAGAAACCTTTGTGTATATCTTGAGTGCTTTTTCAAATGGACGTAAGTAACATTTTGACGGAAATGAAAAAATCAGCATTGAACCTTTTTTTTAGTTTATTTGTATTCCTATTTGAAAACCGGACATGTTTATCCAAATTAAATTCCACTTAATGACAAATTGGTAATATATTATATCACTGTACTTTAAAACTACACTAGGAGTGAAAATTCCAGTTTCATTTAGAAAAATGTTTCTTTCAACGGTCTGCAATAGAAAACGATAATACGTCATTTTGATAAGTCAGTATGATAGATGGCATGTTACTTGCGTCAAAATGATACGTCATACTGCAAATTAGAATGTTGATACTGTAGTGTCGGATGACGAGACAAATAAAACAAGTCTACTTCAATTGACGATCAGTACACAACTCAACCTTTATTCTCTACTCTCTTAGGTACATTGCTTCTTAAGTGTGTCCGATAGCAAACTATAGAAAGGTGTATATGTATGCGTTACTTCTTGCTGGCGTTCCCTATGGAATATTGCAACCCCGTTTCGTCAACTCTACAGATACGTCGAAATGTTACGTCAAGTTGTCATATTTCACGCAGATACGTTGAACTTATCAAAATAGCGTATTATTTTTTTTCAGAAACAAAACGTTGTAAAAATATCTTTGCTAAAAAAATCAATGTTTACTAAAACAAATCTTAATTTTTAACCTTGTGGTATAAAGTCTTTTACTAACGCATCGTTAAGGGGCATTCGAATGATATAACAATGATTCGCAAGTTACTTTTCAACACAAGCGGCGTATGTACATTATTCCCAAAAAGTGCAAAAGTGATTTTACACCGTTTTGTAAAAAGTTAGATAAAACGTTCAGAAATAATCCAATCAGAAAGTATAACAAATATGGGCATAAATACATGATTTTTTAATAACATGCCATGAACAACGCGCTTGTTTACATTTTGTGACTTACGTCCTTTTGAAAAAGTACTCGAGATATGTTTTCATTTTCTTGAATTTCATCAAACTAATTAAAGTATGCTCTATTTTGTCGAATAGAGCTTATTCTCTCGAATTCGTCGAATTTTCTTAATCTACCGTTTTGAGTCATATTCCGGACAGCTTTGAATTCCAAACACTTATTTTCGAATGGAATTTATTTTTTCTCAATTTCACTTGAAATCTTATTAAGGAACGTCCATTAATTACGTCACGCAAAAATAGACTTTTTGTAACCCACCCCCCACCCCCCCCTTGTCACGTTTTTTGTATGGACCTTCAAATTTTTTTGTATGGATCGTCACGTTTTCCCAAACCCCCCCTCCCCCCTTACTGCGTGACATAATTAATGGACTTTCCCTTATTAGAAATATAGTTCCTATAGCCCCAAATTCGTTGATCAACACGCTTAAGTGTTCGGAATGTGAGTTAGAATGGTACCCTTACTACTATAAATTTCCATTCCTGAGGCATCTATGGAGATAGTATGGGTTCCCTGCATCTTCACTAGTAGATGTTGTACTAACATTCCTTCCCTTCCACAGCGATTGTAAGGACGTGGCCAGGTTTACTATAGTGTGCTAGCAGTTTTCTATAAAGTAGGGAACAGTATTAGTCTCAAATACCTTTTCACGACACTACATTGTTGATAACTCCTAAAATTATTCTCGCATTAAACGCATTTGCTATGCTATGCTAAAGGGCGATACGGTCAAAATTTGGTCAATATCAACTTGACGTATTTCTTTCAATTTTGCATTTAAAAACCTGAACACCCCTCATTTTGAAGGTGTGTGTGTGTAGAATGTTGTTCCTATTTTGATTTGGAATTCACTCTTCAGTTGTCAAAATGCCGTCCAAGCAAGAAGAGCAGCGTATCAAAATTTTGCTCAGCACATCGCGAAAATCCGAGCTACTCGCACGCAAAGTTGTCAAAATCGCTAAAAGTTGCCAAATCAACCGTTACAAATGTAATTAAAGTGTTTGGGGAACGTTTGTCGACAGCCAGGAAGTCTGGATCGGGGGAAATCGAAAACCGGAAGCCGCTGAGACGACAAAGAGAGTTGCCGGTAGTTTCAAGCGAAACCTCTAACCTATCTCTCCGAGATGCCGCAAATAAGCTGGGTGTATCGTCTACAACCGTGCATCGAGGCAAAAACGAGCCGGACTATCGACTTACAAGAAGGTAGTGACTCCAAATCGCGATGATAAACAAAATACGACGGCCAAAGCGCGATCCCGGAGGCTGTACACGACGATGCTGACGAAGTTTGACTGCGTGGTAATGGACGACGAAACCTACGTCAAAGCCGACCACAAGCAGCATCCGGGACAGGAGTTTTTTACGGCAAAAGGAAGGGGAAAGGTAGCAGATATTTTCAAGCACACGAAACTGTCAAAGTTCGCAAAGAAATATCTGGTTTGGCAAGCCATCTGTACCTGTGGCTTGAAAAGCAGCATTTTCATAGCTTCCGGGACTGTCAACCAAGAAATTTACGTGAAAGAGTGTTTGAATAAACGTCTGCTGCCTTTCCTGAAGAAACACGGTTGTTCCGTACTGTTTTGGCCGGATTTGGCATCTTGCCATTACGGTAAAAGTGGTACGCCGCCAACAACGTGCAGGTGGTTCCCAAGGACAAGAACCCTCCCAACACGCCAGAGCTCCGCCCAATTGAGAAATACTGGGCTATTGTCAAGCGGAACCTAAAGAAGACCAAAAAAAACTGCTAAGGACGAGCAGCAGTTCAAGGCAAACTGGCTTTCTGTGGCGAAGAAGGTGGACAAGGTGGCTGTACAAAATCTGATGGCAGGGGTCAAGCGTAAGGCCCGGCAATTCGGATTTGGAAAAGTGGAAGCCTAACTGAATATTTTTCCTGAATTTTATACTAATTGAACTTGAAAAAGAAATTTAATTTGATTTTTTAAATAAACGATTTCACCGATTTACACGCGTTTTCCCTTGACCAAATTTTGACCGTATCACCCTTTATGCTATGTCACCATACTACCACTAATAAACAAAACTTAGCTGATGTAACTCTTTTTCCGGGTGCGTGGCGAAGCACAAAAAAAACAAAAAAGTGGAAATACTACCGACACTCACACATTTCGGGAGGGAGTCGATTGTAGTCACTATGTCTTTCCCAAAGCACGCGGATATTTTATGATTTCACTGTTAGATTAAGTTAAATTACCAATTATTGTTTGATTTTTTCGCGAAAACGACGCAGCAAAAACAAAACACGTCAGTTTCGAAGCATGACTTGCTGCGATCAGTAACGTTCGTCAACAATTATATGTTGAAAATAATAACAAATGATAACAAAATTAGCGACCGGCGATAACTAAATGTCTTATGTGATAACAGCGGAAATCAAAACGATATCTCCGGTAACAGAATTTGTTACTTTCATGATATCAGCTTGTTATTTTTCTTTGCTAGGGAATGGCGTGCACCGAATAAGCCACAACCAAGAAAACCACGTTTTCAGTCAAAAAAAGAAGGCGAGGCTTACAGTTTTCGTGGGTTACAAGGATTATGTGTATCATGAATTCCTTCCACAAGGACAGATCGTCAACAACGAGCATTATTTGGACGATATGAAACGTTTGCGTGTGCCAAAAAGACCATTTGTGGGCCACACGATAACGCATCGTCAAACAACTTCATCTTGTCATCCATGAACATTTGGCTAAAAACGAAACGAATACAATTGAGCAACCACCGAATTCACCAGATTCAGATCCCTGTGATTTTTTCCTATGGTCGAATAATTTTTATATTCGGTTTGCGGTTTCGTTATCTGGGCCATCTTCGGTTTTAGAAGATGGCCCAGATGGCGACGCCGCAAACCGAATACAAAAAATGTTTCGAGGATTGCAGCAAGCGTTGATACAAGTGCGTTGCAGTCGATGGGGAGTACGTTGAGGCGGACAATATTTGACTGATCTTTTTATTTTTATGTATAATGTGTAATTTTAATTTCCTGAATAAATTCCGGAAACTTTTTTAACAGGTTGCGTTACGATTTTGAAAAATTGCTTTCAGTTCACCTTACTCAAGTAAGGTCTGTATCCGCAATAATCTGGACACCTCAAAACACGAATAAAACATAAATTTCGCATTATATTTCCGTCGTAGTTGTTTATTTCAGATTCATGGGATGTGTTTTAACAATTCGTGAAGACAAAACATAGATATTCGGTATTTGCATAACATTTTCGCACTTTGCGCTTAACTCCGACCATTCGGGTTTGTACAGACTCTTCAGAAATCGTAGAAGCCGTCTTTGTCCAAATTTGCTGGAAGTGTTTGATGTCTTTGATTCCTTGCTTCTTTCCAGAAAGCTTTCGCTTCATCAGAGCCCAATATCTCTCGATTGGTCGTAGCTCTGGGCAATTTGGCGGGTTTGAGGTTTTTGGTACAATGTTCACTTGATTTGCTTGGTACCACTTCATCACAGTTTTAACATAAAGGCATGATGCCAAATCCAGCTAGAACAAAGGTTTTTCTTTGTGACTTTTGATGAAAGGTAGCAATCGCTTCCACAGACACTCTTTCAGATAGATCTCCTTGTTGATTGTGCCTGTAGTGACGAAAGATTTACTCTTTTTGCCAAACGTGAAAATTGCTTGCCAGACAAGATATTTTTTGAGACATTTCGATGCCTTCTTCGTTCTGAAATGCTCAGCTGTAGCATTTCTGACCATAGCAGAATAAAAAACCAGCCCTGGAAACTGCTTGAAATCCTCCAGGACATAAGTTTCATCGTCCATAACAACGCATGAAAACTTCGTCAATAATTCGCAGTACAAACGTCGAGCCCGTGATTTTGCTGCCAAGTTCTGTTTGTCGTTGCGATTTGGAACTGTTCTTTCTTTATACGACTTAAGTCTCAAACGTTGTTTTGATTTTTGGACAAAACCAGGTGACATCCCTATTTCACGAGCAACGTTCGAATGGAGAGATTTGGGTTTTTCGTTAATATCCTTTTCACCTTTCGGTCCCTGACAGGGTCCAATGTTTTTGTCACTTCTCGGTTTCCTTGGTTTCCGATTTCCGAAAATGATTCGAGCACATCGTGAACAGTGGATTTAGGCAAATCCAATGTTTTTGCAAGGTCCTGTATTGACAAGTCAGGATTTGCCGTACGTCCGTACAAAATTCTCTTGCGCACTTGTTTTACTTTGTCGCCATCTTGAATACTAAACATGAAATGTAAACATCAATCATAGTGTTTTTCGTCATAGACTCTCAGCTATACCACAGTGAAATTTTTCATTCCTACGTGCAATATTTCAAAAATTACAATGATTTTAAGGTGTCCGGATTAATGTGGATACAGACCTTAGCTTCGATCGCGAGAGAATTCGCTCGCTCTTATGCCTTTGACCTAATATTAAATTGTAAATGCTAATGCTTATATCTCTTTCACGACCCCACAACATTACTCCAGGCATCTTCGAAAAGGGCATTCACATAATCAAAACCCACGGTCCGAATGTATTCCTGTGGGGCCTTCTGAACCAGAACCTCCTGCTGGTGAGCGAACCCAAACTGGTCGAAAAGGTCCTGCTGGCGAAGCAAACGCAAAAATCGCTACTGTACAGCTTTCTGCACTCATGGCTCCGGACCGGGCTGCTTCTGTCAAGCGGGGAGAAATGGTTCCAACGGCGGCGCATCATCACTCCGACGTTCCATTTCAAAATTTTGGAACAATTCGTATCGGTGTTCAACCGGGAGGCGGACACAATGGTTGAACTGATGAGAAAGCACGCCGGACGCGAGGAATTCGATGTCTACTCGTACGTGACGCTGATGGCACTGGATAGTGTTTGTGGTATGGATAGGATATGGTTTCTTCTCGAAGAAAATTGACACCCTCCTGCTCTTCCAGAAACTTCCATGGGAACAACGGTCAATGCTCAAAGCGATCCCAACAACCAATACGTGCAAAATGTGAAACGGTAATTGCTTCTCTGGAACCTAGATTACGATCTCTAATTTTAATTTATTTCAGCATGTCGGTGCTTTTCTTACTTCGGGTTGTCAACATACTGGGAGGCTTTCCGACGCTCTACTCAATCATCCATCCTAGTGCGTACGAGCAGCGCGCAGTTGTTCGAAAGTTACACGAATTCACGGACAATGTCATAGCCCAACGCAGGGCACAGCTGAAGAATATGAGGACGGACATCAACCACAACGATGACAGTGTTTACTTGAGGCAAAAGATGACGTTTTTGGACCTGCTTCTGAACGTTACGGTAGATGGAAAGCCGTTGAGTGATCTGGACATTCGCGAGGAAGTCGACACATTTATGTTTGAAGTATATCTGATTTGTTCTGTCAAAATAACTTCGCTGATGAATGAACTTTTCTAGGGTCATGACACAACCACAACTGGCATATCCTTCACGATCTACCAATTGGTTCTAAATCCTCACGTCCAAGACAAAATCTACACGGAGATTATTGAAATTTTAGGAGAAAACCATAAATCAGTGGAGTTGACTTACCAATCACTGCAAGAATTCAAATATCTGGAGATGGCAATCAAAGAGGGTTTGAGGCTTTTCCCTCCAGTACCCTTCATAGGGCGAAATTTAGTTGAAAGCATCGAGTTAGGTATCTTGAGTAACTTCTCAAAAAGTTTCTTCAATTGAAATAATGTAACCTGATTTTTTCAGACGGAGTCACCCTGAAACCCGGCCAGGATATCCTGGTGCCAATCTACATGGTCCACCGCAACCCGAGTGTATTTCCCGATCCCGAGCGATACGATCCGGAACGGTTTGCCGATGGTGCCGAGTCGAAACGGGGCCCCTACGATTACATTCCCTTCAGTGCCGGATCGCGGAACTGTATCGGGCAACGGTTTGCCATGTTGGAGATGAAGGCGGCACTGATCAAGCTGATCGGTAGTTATCGCCTCCTGCCGGGTGAATCACTGAAGAATTTGCGCATTAAGACTGATTTGGTGCTGCGGCCCGATGTGGGAATTCCGATTCGCTTGGTTGAGCGAACCTAACATGGTCGTCGGAGCTTGCCATTCTGAGTGATCCACGTGATATAGGAAGTTTCGGTTATATATGAATGCAGCATTATTAGAAATATTGAAATAAATATTGCATTTTGAATTATTTAATAAATGATCTTGAAAAATACTTTAGAAAGTTACAAATAGCATAAGATTCCCTCACCAATCAAATTTTTATTACTCAACGCCTACAAAATTTGGAATGTTCGGACAATAGTTGGTGCTCATGTCCTAACCGCATCACTTAACTTGATTTTTTACGTGTGTTTTCAATAGACGTTGCAAATGCGGAAAGTCGAATCGTAACGAAATATGGTTAGATTTTGAACGCTAATAACTCAGTCATTACACGATCGATTTCCTAATTTTTTACAACAATCGATAGGGACATTGACTACGCGTTTGATTCCATTTTAAATATTAAACCAATCCTTGAAAGCATCCTGGAAAATGATGACATCTTGAATGCATCATTTTTCTTGTCACCGGCCAGGCCAACTGGGTAGCATGTGCCGCAGAGAGGATTCCAAAAAATAGAGCGAATCCAGGAAGAGTGTCTGAAATCTCTCTACTACTGCGAATCATGGGAAGGGAGAAAGCGTGGACCTCCCGTACAAAACGCTGCCACATAGAGTTGAATAATGTGATAATTTGTATTTTATCGTTGAGAGCATAGATGCTGGAAAGATTAGTTTATACTCTTTTTGCCTGTGGATGGACTTTTGGCATTTGAACCAGTAACTATTTACCAAGGTTAAAGCGCCTTATCTTGCTCACTAAAATTGAGATTGAAATTGAAAATTTTCAGAATAATACATTTAGTTACTTGTTGTATAAAATCTGTATCCACATTAATCCGGACACCTTCAAATTATTGTAACTTTTGAAATATTGCACGCAGGAATAAAAAATTTCACTGTGGTATAGCTGAGAGTCTATGATGAAAAAGACTATGTTTGATGTTTACATTTCATGTTTACTATACAAGATGGCGATGAAAAAAAAACAAGTGCACGAGTGAATTTTGTACTGGCGTACAGTAAATCCTGACTTCTCAATACGGCAAAAACAATGAATTTGCCTAAATCTACTGTTCACGATGTGCTTACATCATTTTCGGAACATTTGACGGTGGAGAGGAAACCGAGAAACTGAAAAGGATTTAAACCAAAAATCCAAATCTCTCCATTCGAACGATGGCTCGTAAAATAGGGATGTCGCCTGGTTTTGTCCAAAAATCAAAACAACGTTTGAGACTTAAGTCGTATAAAGTAAAAACAGTTCCAGATCGCAACGACAAACAGAACTTGGCAGCCAAATCACGGGCTCGACGTTTGTACTGCGAATATTTGACGAAGTTTTCATGCGTTGTTATGGACGATGAAACTTATGTCCTGGAGGATTTCAAGCAGCTTCCAGGCCTGGCTTTTTATTCTGCTATTGCCAAAAATGCTACAGCTGAGCATTTCAGAACGAAGAAGGCATCGAAATTTCCCAAAAAATACCTTGTGTGGCAAGCAATTTGCACGTGTGGCAAAAAGAGTAAATCTTTCGTCACTACAGGCACAATCAACAAGGAGATCTATCAGAAAGAGTGTCTGCAGAAGCGATTTCTACCCTTCATCAAAAGTCACAAAGAAAAACCTTTGTTCTGGCCCGATTTGGCATCATGCCACTATGCTGTGATGGAGTGGTACCAAGCAAATCAAGTGAACATTGTTCCAAAAACCTCATACCCGTCAAATTGCCCAGAGCTACGGCCAATCGAGAGATATTGGGCTCTGATGAAGCGGAAGCTTTCTGAAACGAAGCAAGGAATCAACCTTCCAGCAAATTTGGACACAGACGCCTTCTACGATTTCTGAAGAGTCTGTACAAACCCTAATGGACGAAGTTAAGCGCAAAGTTCGAAAATTTTATGCAAATACCGAATAACTATGTTTTGTCTTCACGAATTGTTAAAACACATCCCATAAATCTGAAATAAACAACTACGACGGAAATATAATGCGAAATACATGTTTTATTCATGTTTTGAGGTGTCCGAATTATTGCAGACCTTAATAGTCTAAAAACACATCACAGTTTCATTTCGAGGTTTCTGGCAAGTTTGCTTCTATTGATATCCAAGCTCATTCAGTTAGCACCACCCGAGGAAAACTTGGTGCTAAGACTTGTTTGCGACAAAATCTGGACAGATAAATTTGGAATAAAACAAGTTAGCTCAATCCAAGATGCATTTTTGATTCATTTAATTGTGCATTATGCGTCATCTTAAAACTAATTACAGTTACTTAATTAGACTGCATGAAGAAACTACGAACTTTTGAGTTAACTCCAGCCATTAGGATCTGTGCAGACTTCTCCGCTACTGATTTAGATGCTTTTGTTCAAGTTGGCCGAAATTGTTCTATAGTTGTAGCTTGTTGTTCATATTGAGAGAATTTTCTCTTCACGAGAGCCCAATACCGCTCGATAGGTCGTAACTCCGGGCAGTTAGGTGGATTCGCCTCTTTCGGTACAACATGTACACCATTCGCTTTATACCATTCCAAAACATCTCTGGTGTAGTGACAAGATGCCAAATCAGGGTGCGTACGAGTGGTAACAATCGCTCTTTAGGCATTCTTCGCGATATATTTCCTCGTTTACCGTTCCGGTAGTGATGAAGTTTTAGCTGGCTCGACCACAGCTTCATATTGCATGCCAAAATTTTTGGGAAGCTACTTAAAGTCTTCCAGCCCATATGTTTCATCGTCCATTATAACACGGAAAAATTTTCCGTCACATTCTGTTTATTGTAACGGTTCGGTACAGTTTTCACTTTGAACGACTTCATACCTTGCCGGTGCTTGGAAGAATGTACGAAAGATGGGGACATTTTTATTTTTCTAGCCTCATTACGTACCGGAAGATCTGGTCTCTTCTGCCATATTTGCATCCCTTCGCGTCCTTCTGGTGGTTCCAGAGATCCGTTTTTGTTCTGCTCCCAGCCTTCCTGGCTGTTGTCAAACGTGTATCGAAAAATTTAAGAACTTTATGGACAGTGCTTGCAGGAAAACCAAGCTTTTTTGCAAGTTTTCTTACTAACAGATCCGAATTTTCATTGCAACCGCACACAATAGCTTTTCACACTTGCTCTTCTTTCGACGCCATCGGATCTAAAAGCTTGAAGTATCGCCAAAAATTGATTTTACACAATGAACAGACATGCGTTCATCAGTATGCGAAATATTTCACGCGTTTATGAAGTATTTCCCAAGATATACGTATTTAGGGGTGACCAGATTTTGCCGTGAACATGCCTTAAACATGACTCCATAGTTTGTTCCATTTGATGTGTTATTAAATCCTAATTTGAAACCCAAAATAGTAAACACTGACACACTCAAAGTTACGTTTTGCATGCTACATTTACAGCAGGACCTAAGGTTACATCAAATCTAAGTTCGTAAGTTTGTAAAACAGCCGCTTGACTGAATACTGGGATTTGCAAATTTACATGATCCTTGCCTTTGGTGTTATAACAACATAAGACCGTTTTTAACGCAATTTGTTTCACGCGTCACGACAAGTCACAAGTTCAAGTTCCATTTCTCGTAAATGGAATGTTCGATATTAAAACTGCTGTATTAGAATAAGGAAAATTTGGGTTAAAGGAAAGAGTGTTCTCAAATTAAACATTTTCGGTAGCGGTCCATTTGTTTCTACTCTTCATTAATCTGACCATGGTGACAAATTCAACCATCTTTAAAAAAAAATATTATGCGGAGGCCAATGACCAGGTTCAGGCACAATCGTATCAATTTCTAGAATTTTACATAGTGAGATTTACGAATATCATGTAAAAGCGTGATTTTACTTCCATACATACGAAGACAGCCACTTTGCATGTATATAGTTGTAATGACGTCACGAGACTTTTTGCATACTAACATTATCGGCAATGGCATGAAACGTCCCAGAACTGTACACGATTTATAATGATAATTTGTAAGTTTTGTCATGCGCTCCATTTATGTGCATGATCAGCAATTCACACTACTTTTTCGAGCTGTGAACCTACAAGACAAGATAGAGCTTATTTTAACCACTACAGTCTATGGCTTTGTAGAGCCGGATCTTTATGTTGTCTGATGTTTACTAGAACCACATTCTTGAAAAAACTGGCATCAAGAAGCATTTATATTTCACAAAAAAAAATTTAACAAGCGCGTAAAATTTTTCTTCTTTTAATTGCAAGCCAAAGTAGGCGTAAACAACGAAATTGTTTGCAATATTTCATGCGCCATACAAGAATATTTGTAATCTTTCATGCAACTGGCTAGATTCAGGCGTTATCTGGCTTATGTTTATATGAAATACCCCATTATTTTCGGCCAAATCTAGCATTCCCTTTATGTGCATTAGAAATCGTAGAAAACAACATGTTTCTTTTTATCTGTGAGCATTAACAGTAGCAGCATTAGGAAAATCGTTTGTGTACTTCAACTTAATTTTTCGTCATTTCAAATTTCGGTCCGCTCCTTTCATGTGCATCCAGGTAGACTTGAATTAAGATAATTTTTTCTAAGTAACACACTTTGTTATTCTGTAGCAGCGCTTCGTCGTCTTTGTTGTCGTTTAGATACTAAGTAAAACAGCCATGTGTACCGGCCTACCTTGGTCTTTGTTTAGTAGATTATTGCTCTATTGTTTGTTGATTTTTGAGCTTTCTGCGTTAGGAAATCGCTGAGGAGTGGATTAGCCAATCAGCGCAGTTAAGTAGAATTGGCGCGGTAACGTGGCACATCACGCCACATAACCGCACGCAATCAAAGACAGGTACAATATTTGCAGCGTTTGCATAATTTAGTCTATAAAATGGTAGAGCGCATGAGGCTCTCCCGCAGTCATTGCCCAGTGAACAAGCGAACGGTACAGTTCGTTCGATCCGCTCTCCGTAGCTTTGGAAGTTTTTTACTAGGTGTTATTACAAGTCAAGTCAGTTTCAGTTAGTTTTTCTTGATCGCGAGTGAAATTTCATTTCTGAAGAAGAAAACGTTGTGTGATCTAGCAGGGCAACAACGTCATTAATTGCGATTAGCAATATTGCCCCGATCTAAAAGCCATTTTGCTCCGCATCTATACGGCACGCACACCAGCAGTCCATTGTGTGTAGCGTGCAATCGTTCATCTGCTGACCACCACCGACCAACAACATCATCATCATCGTTCAGCTCCACGCCTAGCCGGTACACGCGGCCACTCATCGTCGCTCGGCAGCAGCAGCACATTCGTCACCCGTCTGCAGTAGATCAGTGATACATATAAGATAAGTTTTTTATTAGTATATAAGAAAAGTTTTTGTTTCTCGCTCTTGTGTGTGTGTGACTGTGGAGAGTGACTGAGAGAGTGTTTGAGAGAGTGCCTAGGTTAAGATTTTTTTTTTTTTTATCTGTGATTGATTGTAGTTAATTACGTTAGTGGTTGAGCGCCATAAGCTCCCACAAGCAAGCTATGGATGATTTATCGGAAGATGAATCATCTATGGCGCAAAATGATGGGGTAGCTCTTAAAGTTACCCGATCGCGTGCATATCCTGATGGTTCAGCTGGTCCTTGGGTTGTCTATTTTCGGCCCAAAACGAAACCTCTTAATGTTTACCAGATTTCAAACGATCTGACGAAACGATTCTCGGCCGTGACCGAGATAATTAAGGTGAGACACAATAAATTAAAAGTCGTTGTGTCCAACCTTAAACAAGCTAACGAAATTGCTGTCTCTCAATTTTTTACACTGGAGTATTTAGTGTACATCCCAGCTCGAGGTATTGAGATACAAGGTGTGGTCTCCGAAGCGAGTTTGACCCCTGAGATCCTGTTGAAGCAGGGGGTTGGTCGATTTAAGAACCCTCTGCTTCAGTCAGTCAAGATACTCGATGTGCGAAAACTAGGCACAGTATCGATCACTAAGGGTGAAAAGAAGTTTACTCCGTCAGACTCGTTTCGTGTAACTTTTTCTGGTTCAGCCCTCCCTCAATACGTCGAGTTGGGAAAACTTCGACTACCTGTGCGGTTGTTTGTACCACGGGTAATGATCTGCGAAAAATGCAAGCAGATGGGACATACGACCTCCCATTGCAGCAATAAAGCACGCTGCTCTAATTGTGGAGAGAAACACGAGGATGGCGCCTGTGCAGACAGCACACCAAAATGCGCCTTCTGTAAGGGAACTCCTCCTCATGCTCTCGTCGTGCCCAGCGTACAAACAACGCGGGGAACAATTAGAACGCTCGCTGAAACAGCGTTCCAGGCAATCGTTCGCCGAAATGCTGAAAAAAGCCTCACCATCACCCGATGTCAATACAAATCCCTTTGCTCCTCTGTCAGATGACGAGTCTGACTTTGATTCGGCTGAAGAGGGAACATCGTTCACTTTTCCGGAAGGTGCCTCAAGGAAGCGAAGACGCGTCCGCCCACGGAAAGTTGTTGATAAGAAGCCCGAGACCAGCTTGCCCATTTCAAAAAAGGTGGAAAAAAGGAAAACACAATTCCTCCTGGTTTCCATAGTACCAACTACACCCAGGACTTTCCATCTCTCCCGGGGACATCCAAAACCCTGACGCCCCTATTTTAAGAACAGAAGCCCCTCCTCAAGTGGGCTGTTCTCATTTGATGACATTGCCGAAGGTATCTTCAAGTACCTTGAAATTTCTGACCCTCTCAAAAGCATTGTTTTGGCAATGCTTCCAACAGTGAAGACCTTTTTGAAGCAATTGACAATTAAGTGGCCCATCCTTGCAGCTATCATTTCCTTCGATGGATAATTTTCCAAATGAGGTCGGGGATTTGATCACTGTTCTACAGTGGAATTGTCGAAGTTTGATTCCTAAATTGGAATCTTTTAAATTTTTAGCTCACACTACCGGTTGTGATGCATTCGCTCTTTGTGAAACATGGCTCTCTTCTGAAATCGATCTTCCGTTTAATGATTTCAATATTATTCGTCTTGATCGTGAGGATTCGCGTGGAGGGGAGTACTTTTGGGGATCAAAAGTGCTACTCCTTCTATAGAGTGAATTTTCCTCCTATTCCAGGTATTGAAGTTGTCGCATGTCAGGCTGTTATTAAAAATAAAAGCCTTTGTATTGCTTCCGTTTATATTCCTCCAAGAGCCTCCATTAACCGAAAACAACTCTCAGATGTTTGTTCGGTTCTTCCTGCTCCGCGGTTGGTCATGGGTGATTTTAACTCTCACGGTACAGGCTGGGGAGAACTGTACGATGACAACCGGTCTTCCCTGATATATGACCTCTGTGACAACTTCAATATGACAGTTCTTAACAATGGAGAAGTAACACGTTTGGCTGGTACATCCTCAGTTGGCAGTAGATTAGACCTCACACTTTGCTCGAATTCATTATCGTTGGATTGCACATGGAATGTGATTCAAGATCCCCGGTAGTGATCGCTTTGCCCATAAAAATTTCGGTTGCCACCGGGTTCAATCCGTCGAAATCTGTCAACGTCACGTATGATCTTACCCGTCACATCGATTGGACCAAGTTTAGGACAGCAGTAGACGAAGCCGTAACGACGGTAGAAAGGCTTTCACCGCTGGAAGAGTATAACTTCCTCTCCAACCTGATCTTAGACAGCGCGCTTCAAGCTCAAACTCAACCAGTTCCAGGGACGTCATCTCGCAGGAAACCTCCTTCTCCATGGTGGGATCAGCAATGCACCGAGGTTTACCGTAAAAAGTCCGACGCGTTTAAAGTTTTCCGTAGACGTGGAACACCTGAGCACTTCGAAGTATACACGGCTCTCGAACGCGAACTTAAGAGCCTCATCAAGGCCAAGAAACGCGGTTACTGGCGAACATTCGTGAACGGGCTATCGCGCGAAACGTCGATGAGTACTCTTTGGAACACGGCGCGAAGATTGCGTAACCGAACAACGAAAAACGAGAGCGAGGGTACTCAGACCAATGGATCCTCAAGTTCGCGCGAAAAGTTTGTCCAGATTCCGTGCCGGCACGGATGATTCCTCGCGAAAACACGAATTCGATAGATGAGATTAGCCAACCCTTTTCAATGGTAGAGTTCTCTCTCGCACTCCTTTCGTGTGGCAATACGGCTCCAGGGGCTGATAGGATCAAGTTCAACTTGCTTAAGAACCTCCCAGACGTCGCGAAGAGGCGCATGTTGAACTTGTTTAATCAGTTTCTGGAACTCAACATTGTACCGGATGATTGGAGACGGGTGAGAGTTATTGCCATTCAAAAACCTGGTAAGCCCGCGTCCGACCACAACTCCTATCGACCCATCGCGATGTTATCTTGTATTCGAAAGTTGTTGGAGAAAATGATCCTTTTCCGTCTGGACAAATGGGTTGAGACGAACAACCTGCTTTCAGATACTCAATATGGTTTCCGTAGGGGTAAAGGGAACGAACGACTGTCTCGCGTTGCTTTCCACGGATATTCAGTTAGCTTTTGCTAAAAAGAGCAAATGGCTTCTGTATTCTTGGACATAAAGGGGCTTTTGATTCAGTATCTGTTGAAGTTCTTTCAGATAAACTCCACGCTTGTGGCTTTTCACCATTAATGAATAATTTTTTGTACAATTTGCTGTCAGAGAAACATATGAGCTTTTCTCATGGAACCTCTACAGCTTCACGATTTAGCTACATGGGTCTCCCCCAGGGATCATGTTTAAGCCCCTTTTGTATAATTTTTATGTCAAAGACATTGACGGTTGTCTAGGTGACAACTGTACGTTGAGACAACTTGCAGATGACGGCGTAGTGTCTGTCACGGGACCCAATGGGGTCGATCTGCAAGGACCCTTACAGGATACGCTTGGACAATTTGTCTACTTGGGCTCTAGAGCTAGGTATCGAATTCTCTACGGAGAAAACTGAGTTGGTAGTTTTTCTAGGAAGCATAACCCAGCACAACCGAAGCTTCAAATTTGGGGTAAGCCGATAACTCATTCTATGTCATTTAAATATCTTGGGGTCTGGTTCGATTCTAAGTGCACCTGGAGATCCCATATTGAGTATGTGAAGCGAAAGTGCCAGCCAAGGATCAATTTTCTCTGCACAATTACCGGAACCTGGTGGGGAGCTCATCCACAAGATCTTCTAACGTTGTACCGGACAACGATTTTGTCGGTTATGGAATACGGTAGTTTTTGTTTTCAGTCAGCGGCTCGGTCGCACTTCATTAAACTGGAACGTATCAGTATCGGTGTCTTCGTATCGCGTTAGGTTGCATGCACTCGACTCACACCATGAGTCTTGAAGTGCTGGCTGGCATGTTGCCACTCTCGGATCGGTTTACAGAATTATCTCTCCGGCTCCTCACCAGGTGTGAAGTTATGAACCCCAGGTGATCGAAAATTTTGAGAAGCTCCTTGAGTTGAACCCTCAAACCCGCTTCATGACCTTGTACCATTTGTACATAACACAGGATGTCAGCCCTTCGCCGAACATTTCCAATCGTGTTTGCTTCTCCGATTTCGACAATTCGGTTCATTTTGATTTATCCATGAAGCAGGAGCTTCGTGGAATCCCAGAAACATCATCGTCCTATGATTGCTCCTGTGATATTTGCTGCAAAAGTTTGGCCAAGTTGATTCCACTAAATCGTTCTTCACTGACGGATCTTTGATAGAGGAGTCAGCAGGCTTTGGTATATTTAATGAAATTTATAGCGCCAACCGTAAACTTCAAGCTCCTTGTTCCGTGTATGTCGCTGAATTAGCGGCAATACATTTTACGCTAGAAATTGTTGCCTCATTAACACCGGATCAGTACTTCATTTTCACGGATAGTCTCAGTTCTATAGAGGCTATTCGCTCCTTGAAGCCGGTAAAGCACTCCTCGTATTTTCTCATGAAAATACAGGAGCTTCTAAGTGCTTTATCTTCGCGTTATTTTATCATCACCTTTGTATGGGTCCCATCTCATTGTTCAATTCCGGGCAATGAGAAAGCGGACTCGCTTGCAAAGGTGGGCGCTATGGAAGGCGATATTTGTGATCGACAAATCGCCTTCAACGAATTTTTCCTATTTTTCGTCAACAGTCACTCGTCAGCTGGCAGTATAAATGGAGTAAAGGAGATTTGGGGCGATGGCAACATTCTATCATCCCAAAGGTGTCGAAGAATATCTTGGTTTAGCGGGATGGATGTGGGTCGAGACTTCATTCGTGTCATGTCTCGCCTCATGTCCAATCATTATTCTTTGAACGCTCATTTATACCGGGTTGGGCTGAGCGACAGCAATCTCTGTGAGTGTGGACAAGGCTATCAGGACGCAGATCACGTTATTTGGTCTTGTGCTGAGCACTCTGGAGTCAGATCTGAGCTTTATGATTCCCTTCGGGCTCGAGGTAGACAACCCAATCTGCCAATTCGAGATATTTTGGCTGTTTGTGATTTGGAGTACATGAAACTCATTTATGTGTTTTTGACTAACATTAGCATTAGATTGTAGTTAGTTTAACCTGTATGTTTAGTATAAGTTTTTTTTATATGTGTATGTGTGTGTGTGTTTTTTTCTTTTTCAAAAAAATGTTCAAGTCAAAAGAAAACCATTAGTTGTATAGTTATAAGTGTTTAGATCATTTTGAATTTAAATTTAATGTGTTATGTAAACCATACTTTAAATTCCCACCCTCCTTCCCATCCGTAATTTGTAATTCCTATTAACCTCGAGACGGCCGCGAGTAATCGGCTCTATCCTCTAACCTTAGTTTTAAGATAAATGATGTATAAAAATATGAAAATTTGGCTCTGTAAAGTTAATTCGATTGAGCCTGTACAAATAAATGATTATTAAAAATAAATGAGGCTCTCCCTCTTTTCGCGTAACATACTTAGTGGTAATAAACAGCGTGGGAAAGTAAAATAGTTTCGTTTTTTGAAAAGTAAACGCATCAGAAAAATCCCCCGTGTTTTAAATCGGTACCACGAACTTTTGACCATCGATCGGAATGGATCTACGGTATAGTGTTATGGATCAAGCAAGTGGGTAGTTCAAGCTTTCTTAAGAGGAATCTCAACAGTGTGTTCGAGATGCAGCCGAAGACACTGAATCTAACCAAAAACTTTCGTGCAAGATGCGAAAAAACGCTATGAGGAGACTACACGCGTATGCAAATTCAAAAGGCGCCTAATCGCGATGAACGCTGGCAGAACGACAGGGTAAAACAGCTTCCGCGAATCCTTCTCGATCCATCTCACAGCGCCTTGGGATGGAATGGGAACATACTCTGGGTTCAATACCCTCAATACCAGCCAACCGGTGCGCCTCCTCGTTGCCACGGGATGCCAGAATGGCTCTGGCAACCAGCAGAAGATGATCCTGTTGGCCGGATGCTAAGCCCGTCGGTCAGCTGAAGCCAGGGATGTCTCAAGCGATCAGGAATTCATTTCCCGTAGACAGCCTGTTTGAGTCGGTGAAGGTTATACCTGGAGGGAGACAGGCCAATCGGAGGACAAGCTCATATTAAGGCAAAAGTTCAGCACCGAAAATGGTTAGCAATGTGATGGTAGTAGCAGAACTGATACGGGGAATAATGTTCAAAACCAACATCAAAACATAGCGAATTAGGTCTTCCAAT
>JASCZW010015155.1:0-21197 GCA_034211315.2 Aedes japonicus | reverse complement strand
ATTAATGGAAAATTACACATTTAAATAGTACGTCTCCATTTATCGAAGCTTTAGAATTTGGTCGGGAATCAAAGATAGACTTAATCCATTTTCCTAAATTTCAGATTTCTTGCACCTGACCCATGTGTGTCTCTGTTATGGCCACTTCCATAAAAACACATGCGATTGGCCATTAAAGGAACCAATATTTAAAATTATGGTGCAGTGTTCCAGTTATGACAAACATGATTAAACAATACAAAAACAAAGTTTTGTCTCAGTTTAGATATTTTTCCTTCAAAATATGGATTGAAAGCTTTCATTTGACGTATTGAAAGTGGGGTCTCCCAGAATTTTTAAACATAGTTCTTGATGAGTATAAATTAACCTTCTTCTACTTGCGCATACCGGAAATTTTATTGATGCAAATTGGTTGTTCACTTTTTGAAATTTTCAAATTGTTCATTTTGTTATTTAACGATTTTAACCCACCAACCCCCCCCCTCACACCCTTATGTCACAGTATGTAACGGTTGCTCAACCCCCTCTCCCCCTTCATGCGTTCGTAATTTGTGCACAAAGCTCGCTGCTTTCACTGCAAATAATATGTATGACATATGATATCAAGATACTGTTTATCACGTAATATACCTTGTAGTGCGAATGAGTTATTGATCATTTAAGAAATTTTACCCAATAAGGCTGGTTTCGTTCACCTCCAATTGCATACGGTTTCTACTAGGCCTATGTGTGTACAACACTGCTAATGTCGAAAACATTACAGCTTCGGCACACGAAAGATATTTTTCGCAATCAAACAACCCAAAAGCAAGCCCCCAGCATTCCCAAAGACATGTCAACTCTCTTTCCAGTTGTTTTGATGGCCCTGAAAAGGGCCATTTTGGGTTCAAGGGAACAGCATTTCGTCATGTAACTGATTTACCTCGTGAAACCTCGTGTTTGGCTAGCTCTCCCGACAGCATGATCGAAAGGCGGTTTGAATTTCCAGAGACGTCAGGGCTATCCGCCAATTGATTTAAGTCAGTCGGGCAGCTACGCTTTCAATCCGCTCGGAAAGGTCATTTGCGAAGCTGTTCATAATGCCTATCGCTTTGAAGGAAACGACCGAATTGGGTTAAAATGCTTCAGCACCCGGTAGATAAGGTGCTATACATTTTCCTTTTCCAAACCCTTGCTGCAGATGGTTGTGGTCTGTTTGGGGATTCATAGTCTTTTATTGCCGATAGACGTCTAGGTCGAAATAGTGCCAATTGAACGATAGACCAGCATTGGGAAGTAAATATGTAAGAAACTTCTATAGTTAACTCTTCAGATAGCATTTGGTGGCCCTAAAAAGGACCGATTGGTTTGAATAATGATACGGCTCTGGTTGTATTTTCTACGATGGTTGAGAGGGCCACAATCTTTAACGCGTAGAAGATAACTATGGAACCACATACTTGCAGCCATATGCTGCGACATTTAACTTTCTCAAAATTATTTGATTCCTATCGAATGATTGAAATTTCAAACAGCCCAATAGGAATATTCAACCAAACAAACCCTTTAATAAGCAAGCTGATTTGGTCGTGCTGAAAAGGACGAATATAGTTGACGGGAAGGAAACATTGTTCGCGATTGAACTTGGGTTTTCTTGGATCAGTTCCTCGTCGGAGCGGTGGCCATCTGCAGGTGACGTGAGATAATCCTTGTCCCGCTGTTGTCACGGGCGGCTTTTTCCCATCAACTCGTAGGCTTAAGCAGCCTTCTTTCTTGCAGCGCATTGACGGCAGGTTGGCGGTAGTATCGGCCCAAATAGCCAACTGCACCAACCTCTCTGGATGGCGACTACTCACCAGTGCATCCTACAGTGTACTCGCTCACCTACTGCGTTGCAAAAGCAGATGTTGCTGTGCACAGAACTACGACTACCGTAAGACTGAATTAAATTTTCTGGTAATGGCGTCGGATGCTATTGCACGAAAGAAGGCGGTACCAACGAAGTCAATGTGATACAAATTGCATCAAAGGGGCCGAACTTCTGTTATTGCGCCACAATAATTAGTTTTAATTAGTCTTAACAGAAATATTCTTAATTACCTTGCCACTGCCAACAACTAATCTGCTTACACAACTAGGAACTACGACGAACCCAACATGGTCTAGAATTTCGTTCGTTAGTTGTTCAACGTTCTTTGTGATACACTCCAACACACGGCGTTTAATGAATGCCATGTTCAGCCGTGACGTGGTAATTGATTTACAAACAGCACAAGAGAAAAATTCATCCAAACAAAATCTTTAGTTAAACTGATTTGGTCGTCCTGAAAAGGACGGGTTTAGTTGACGGGGGAGAAATAGTTTGCGATTCCACTTGGGTTTTTCGGGAATTTGGTCTCGTTACGGGCGGCTTTTTTCCGCCAATTCGCAGGTTTCAGCAACTATCAAGCTGAACAATGCATTAGGTTCTAAGTAACATTGAGAGATTCTCTTCGTCGACTTTCTCTTTGGTTAATAGCTTGTCAATTAAGGGGACCTTCTCCTGGTTACCTTTAAAAAAATCGATTTTTTTTTTGAAGAAATGGATTCCTTAATACCTCTAGAACACTCTCCTAAAATATTTTGAAAAGTTAGTTGACATTTCAAGTCGTTTTTGCGAAAATACTGGGCCGAAAAAGTGTTTTTTTTTTCTTTAAATGCGTTTTTCTCGAAATGCATTTTTTTGCAACTGTTTCCACGATAACTTCAGTAAAAATAGTCGGATTTTCTTCAACTTGGGCTTATTTTGTTCGTCTATTAGTTTTTCATAAGATGAACTAAAATATTTGACCTAGGTGGTCCGGTTGCATTTCTACAGGGGCTTAAATATTCAAAAAAAGGCCAAAAATAACACTATGTTCTTCAAAGTCCGCTTATTTTTTTTTTTTTGATCGGATCTTCTTCATTTTAGTCCATCTTATAAAAAATCATGTTACTAACAATTCCCCGTTTGATTTTTTGATTTCAGAAACTTCCTTCAAGAGATATCTTGGCAACAGCTAGAAAAGCCGTTTTTTTTCAGCGCCCTCTAGCGGATGCGTGTCACATTATTTTGGTCAAAAAAAATTTTTTTTCAATTATTTTTTGTATTTAATAAAAAATAAAAAAAAAATTAACCGTCTATCTTATTTGGTCTCGGCGTGAGAAAAATTCAAAAAAAGAGGTTTTTTCGTGTTCAACCAGGAGAAGGTCCCCTTAAACGATTTGCTGACGATTTCGACGTATTGGATCCGTAATCACACTTATTACTACCGTACTATTAATTCAAAATAGTTGTACATGTTCTTACATAGCCGTTGGAACGCAAAGAGAAAGTCGACAAAGAGAGTCTCTCAATGTTACTTAGGACCTAATGCATTGTTTTGCTTGCTATGTTCTCGCAGCGAAGTTGACAGGAGCATCGACACCAACAGCCAACTGCACGGCTGCTCGCCAATGCACCCTCCAGGGTGCTTGCTGCTGCTAACTGCTCAGCTCCACGACTGTTGTAAGACTGAATCAAAATTCTGCAAAGAGCTGGTATGTAGCGTCAGATGCTATTGCTCAAAAGAAGGCGGTACCAACGAAGGCAGTGTGATACAAATTGCATCAAAGGGGACAAACTTTAGTCATTGTGAGACAATAATTAGTTTTAATTAGTGCACGCTAGACGGATGATTTTCTTAACAGAAACATGACTAATCTGCTTGCCACTGACAGCAACTAATTCGGTATGCACAACTAGGAACTATGACGAACTCAACCACATGGTCGGTTTCTGACGTGTCGCAGTTCCGGATCAAATTATCTTTTCTAGAACTGAAAAATTCTGGTTGAAAAAAGAAGATGGCACCGAGTGGTAAATCAAACATTTTAAAATGCTTCTAAATAATTCAAATGAAATTCTAATTAAAAGCGGTTTATTGTAAGATAGAAGAAACATCCAGAACTGTACAATCCCCTATTGTACAGTTCTGTATTTTTTTTTACCATCATACAACAAACCGCTTTCAATAAGACTTTTATTTGAATTTTTGAGAATTTTTTTAAATTGTTCGTCCTATACTTTAACATGGGAGCTGTAAGATTTATCACCACTCGGTGTCTTCTTTTTTTTTCAACCTGGATTCGTCAATTTTGTTCGTTAATCCTTTGTGATATACTATGGGACACGGCGTTTAATGAATGCTATGTTCAGCTGTGATGCGGGAATTGAATTACAAACAGCACAAGAGAAAACTTCAACCAAACTCTTTAATTAGTAAGCTGGTCGCCCTGAAAAGGACGGATTTTGTTGACGGGGGAGTAATCGTTTGCGATTCCTTTTGGGCTTTCTTTCTTCGTTCAGCTCCTCGTCTTTGCGGATGGCCAGCTGCTAGTGACGTGGGATGATTCTGGTCTTCTTGTTTTCCCTAGCGGCGTTTTCCACAGACGCGCTCCGCAAACACGTCTGTCGCATACGGATGCACCAATCAGGTCGTTCCCACGTGTTCCATAATTGCTGGCACGGTTACTGTGGCAGAATGAACCAATCAGAGCTTAGCGCAAATATGATGTCATTTTCGACCAATAGCTTTGTGCGTTCAGAAATGTTTGTGGAACGGGGAAAAGTTATTTTGTAGAAGAAGAAGACAGTTATTACTCGTTTCCTACGACCTTGCTAGAGACAACACATTTTTCAACCTGTTGATATGCAAATTTGTATGAAAGCAAAAGTAGGTCATTTTCAAATGAAAAATTGAACTACTTATACTTATTGAACTTCTTTCAAATTTCAATGCAAAAAATTTGTGAGTCTTTTTGATCAAATGGTGTATGAATGAAGTCATTCTGTTTAGTCGAACGAGAGTTATAAGCGTTCAAAAACCTTTCACTTTTGCGTAACGCTCTCATTTTTCAAAATTTTGAAACGGCACCCGGTATAGAAAAGAAAAACGTAGTCCTACGTTAAAAAGATTCAAACAAATCGAACAGTGTGCGAAATGAGAAAGACGGGTCGAGCAGAATGTAGCTTAACTTTTCTGTAGGCTAATTAAAGGTGGTATTTTCAAAAACCGTTTCAAACTATGCGTTCTGAACTATTAGTAACAAGTATCCTTCTTTCTTCTTTCATATCGTTTCAAGCGTATTTCTTTGGCAATTCGCTTTTTGCTTGCTCTCAACTTAGTGTTCAAAATGCACTTCCACAGTTATTAATGGAGAGCTTTCGATGCCAGGTACCATTCTTGCAAAAGTATGATTGTGTGGCGAGTAGAATCATACCATATGCCCGGGG
Organism: Aedes japonicus; assembly: GCA_034211315.2. Classification (NCBI taxonomy): domain Eukaryota; kingdom Metazoa; phylum Arthropoda; class Insecta; order Diptera; family Culicidae; genus Aedes; species Aedes japonicus. Next base: position 15,925 of record JASCZW010015155.1, on the reverse strand, counting down.
AGTCAAGGAATTTTCCTTAACGAATTCCTAGACCAGACTGGGAATCGAACCCAGGCACCTACAGCATGGCGTTGCTTTGTAGCCGTGCCTTTACCGACTGAGCTAAGAGAGGACCCGAACCTTGCGAACCTCGTAACTGGTATCTAAAGGTATCTGTTGTGCAGCAACATTACCCAATCAATATCTTTCAAATACCTTGGGACCTTGTTTGACTCAAAGTGCACTTAGAATGATTTCTTCGTTATAATATATAATTTGTGGCACATGGGGGAGTGTTCATTGGGAAAACCTCATAACCCTGGAATCATAACCCTTTATAAATCAACTATTTTCTCTGTTCTAGAGTTCTAGAGGCTCTTTTGGCTTTCTCGCGGCAAGAAAAAGTAAATTGGACCAGTATTTAACGTTGTTTGCGTATTGCTTTTGGTTGTATGCACTCAACGCATATCACGTAAAGTTCTGGCAGGCATTAAACCCCTAAAAAATCATTTTTGGGAGCATTAATAATAGACAATTTTGAAGAAATGCTATGCCTAAACACACAATTGCGATTTATGAGAATTTACTGCCACTACATATCGTCGGATATATGCCATCCGTGCTACCCAGACCGTGATTACTTCACCTGTAGCGGTTCCTCAGTTCATTATGATCGTTCCACGAAACAAGCATCTCACAGGATTCCACTTCGTTCTATTATAATTCCGCGTATTTCAACTGAAAATTACCAACTAAAAAATACTTTAACGTCTGTAATGAAAACTCAAGCGCTTTCCACAAAATTCAGGAATCTTGTTCTGATTATGTTGCTGAGCTGGCAGCAATCAATTTTGCATAGAGAATGATTTCCGATATGCCTGCAAACAATTGTATCGGTAATTCCAGGCAATGGAAAGCGGACTCGCACGCAAAGGTGGGCGCCCAGGAAGGCGATTTGTATGAAAGACACATTTCACACGATGAATTTTACCATTTAAAACGCGTCCGGAAATAAATTTTGTATCGTCACACGAACGAAATAGGTTTAACAGAAACCTAAACAAATCTTATTCTCAACATTTCTTTTTGTCAAGATTTAAATTTCAGCCTCAAGCCCAAACTCCCGGACACTTGACTTGACTCCAGCCATCAAGCTTCAAACAAGCTTCTCTTATCTGGTTTTGAAAGCATTTGTCCACTTCTGCTTGAATTTCCAAACCGATTTTGAATCTCCTACCATTTTTCGATCATCATAAACTAGTTCATGATCCGTTTCCATTTCCGGGAACGCGTTTTTTTCTGTTTTTTTTTTTTATTTTAAAGAATCTCCAAACTGGCATCTACACCTAACTGGAAGCTATACAAGTTCCATTACTATGTAGCTGAACGGAGCAGGGTAAAAAGGTGGAAAAAAAATTATCCAGCAAGGTCAATGAGGTCCATGGCACGGGAAATCGTGTGTTCGGACTTCTCAATCCGGCAAGTCATGCTTCAAAATCTTCGTTTTAAGTCGTTGTCGACTTATAAGAAAGTGGTGACTTCAAATCACGACGATAAACAAAACACGATCGCGAAAATTGTTCATGACGATGAAACTTACGTCAAGGCAGACTTAAAACAGCTTTCTATACAAGAATTTTGTACGGCAACCGTACAGGGAAAGGTGGCCGATATTTTCAAGCACATTAAACTGTCAAAAATCGCGAAGAAATATCTGATGTGGCAGGCCATCTGTACTTGTGGCTTGAAGAGCAACGTTTACATTGCCACCGGAACCGTCAACCAGGAAAATTATCTGAGCGAGTGCCTAGAAAAACGTCTACTACCTTTCCTGAAGCGATACAATTGTTCCGTACTGTTTTGGCCGGATTTGGCATCTTGCCATTCCGGAAATGGCCATGGAGTGGTATGCTGCCAACAACGTTCAAGTGTTGCCCAAGAACAAGAACCCTCTCTACACGCCAGAGCTCCGCCCAATCGAACAATATTGGGCCATCGTCAAGCGGAACCTTAAGAAGACTCAAGAAGCTGTTGAGTCGAGAAACGGGCCGCGGCAATTGAAATTTCAAACAATACAAGAGAAAAATTTGGCAAACTGATTTGGTCGTCCTAAAAAGGGCGGATTGATTTGACGGTGGAGGAACATGGTTCACGATTGAACTTGGGCTTTCTTCTTGGATCAACTCCTCGTCGTTGCGGGGGGCCATCTGCAGGTGACGTGGGATGACAGTTGTCACAGGCGGCATTTACCGACAACTTGTAGGCTTTGCCATGTTTCTGGCAGCGAGGTTAACGGGAGTATCGGCACCAACAGTCAATTGCACCAACGCCTATCGGCTACCTGGACAACGCCTGCTCATCAGTGTACCCTCCAGGTTACTTGCTACCGCCAAATGCAATGCGTTCCTAAATGTAAAGGTGTACCCCTTATATATCATTCATGGCTGCCTAGGAGACGTTCCTTACATAAATATGAAGTCTGTGCTAGGATTACACTGTGCATTTGGTAATTTACTCTGCAAATCAAAATTATAAGACATCACCTTTTATTTACGTTATTTTCAATAGCTTCATGTTGAAAATCAATCAATTTCAATATTTCAGATAGATTGTTGCAAAGATTTTTAAAACCGGTCATGAAATGAATTAGTTATTAACGATCCAAATCCAAGCATATTTCGTGACGCCCCAAATTCTCTGTATTTAAAATAAAGACGTATTCCTACGCCAAAAAATTATAACCATAATCGAAAGGAGAATCGAAGGAATGGCATGTGGCATGCACCTGACCGTTGTTTGGTTTTTATCGTCAAATCATGACATCAAAATTTCCGACTCATGTGATGGTTCTAGTCGTAGTTTCCAACAAGGAGAATGTTATGCCCCCGTATTTCTTTGATCAACAACTAAAGGTAACAGCTACTGCATACTTAAAGATTCTGCGGTATGTTGTTGGACCCTGAATCAAGAAGGTTGCTCCGGTCGTTTTATAATAATAATGCTACTAATGCTAAGAAAACGTAGGGATGGCTTGCGAAAATGTTCCGGAGTTTTGGGAGAAAGAAATTTGGCTCCCAAACATCAATCGTTTGGATTACTTTGTGTGGCGCGTCGTCGAGCGGGATGCCAATAGAATTCCTAAAACTACAATTAAGTCACTCAAAGCTAAAATCATAGCGGTAATGGCATCTATGGATCTAAACAGGGTTTTCGGGAAGCATACTACAACAGTCATCGAAAGGGAAGGCGGTGTTTTAAGGGAATTAATATACAATTCGGCTTGTAATTAGATCAGACATCAGATGCACCAAGTGCAACTATTCGAAATTTTCCTACGCATTAATACACCAGTAAACCCTGAAGAAGATCCAAGTGTTCACAAGATGTCATCCCTCATTTTCTATTAGACCGAAACGCAGGGGACATGAGCTAGCTCAATTAACTTCCATTTCATTTAACGCTTAAATCTTCCATCCACTAGCATAGCAGCCGTTACGGCACCACAATTCGACCTTGAAATTACCTTAACACCGTGCGCCCCTTTCAACAGGTTCGACACGTTTGCATTGAAGCTCGCGACCTGCAACACCGACTGAGCAGGTCGTCTTGCATGCTTGTCAAAAAACAACAGTAATGAAAAAAGACTTGTAATTACCGGCGAGATTTCAATTGACGGGAAAGTCCCTCCTCTCCTGGTTTCATATCCGTTGTCTATTGAATAAAGAGCGTAGCATGCGTTGAAAATGAGCCGCATGTAGACACAGGACTGTCTTGGACAGACGAGTCATTAATGGAAGATAAATGTCGATTTGTAAGTGTCGGTCTGAGGCCAGAAGCGCGGCTGTCGACGTGACGCCGATAAACAAGCAACAGCAACAGTGTTTAAAGTGCGCAAACGATCGGATTTGTGGCCAAATAAGGCATCCGAGCAATTTGCCTGCCAAATGAGTGTCTTTTGGAGGAAACGTGTGACCACGTCAGCGTAGAAGCCGTCGTCAGTTAAATCAGTTTAATCACTGTTCGCCGTGAAGTATGACTTAGTAAGTCAACTGTTCGTTCATCTAGGATGATAAATTATGAATCGCAACATGGACACAAGGCAGGAAATCGACCCATTCTAGGTCTGTGCTGCTTCGTGCATGGAGAAGTAGAACTTGCTGTATCCTCCAGCATGCATCGTGTAGCACGATAACAATCCAAATGCAGCAGCATGACGGAATGATCATTTCCACTCCCTTTCCGGCGTGATTTTTTTGGTCTCATTTCGAATCTACAATCGGGGGTAATTTGTTTAGTTGAGTTGAGTTGAGTTGAGAAAATTGATTCCAGGTAAATTAACTAATTGCAAGCAAGTAACGTGTTTTGAGCACTGATTTAATGAAAACTTTAACTGGTTTAGTTCGACTTGAAATTGTTCGTCTTTCTCACTTTTTCCATTTTGCTAAAAATGACGTGTTTATTTCATCAATCACGTAGATGTTCGTGATCACAATTCGCTTCCCTGTCAATTACCTGACTTAATGCAGGAAAACAAAACGAAGGCCGAAGAGAAGAGAAACTACTCTTCACGCTGAATAAACGCACGTTCGGACCAAGACTATGCCGGCTTGGGATAGGTTTTTATACTTATGCCGTGGTTCAGAATGGTCGCAGAATTGCTCCAAGTTCCAATCTTCGAACGTGGTAAATCCAGTGTTAATGGACAAACAAATGCGATCAAAATACGTCAGAGTTACAAATTGAATAATAATATTTGATTTCGATGTTCACATTTTTTTCGCTCTCATGGACGGATGCTCTCCTACACCCATGTGTTGTTTCTCTGGCCCGTGCAGCATCATTCAAGCGAGGAAAAGGAGAATAATTTCCATTTCATTCGCACTTTTTAATGACCTCGTTTTTCGAGCCAGCGTTTCCGCTTCATTTGTTGCGCGTTGCCTGACCGCTTGCATGGAAAAACGCAACAAATCGACGGCGTTCGGCGGCGGGTGTTTTGCTGTCATTAATGTGGCGTGGAATGGGGGATGGGCTTTTGTTTTAGAAATGTTGGTTGCAACAGGAAACTGTACAAGTTGTACTTGGGGATAAATTTTGCTGCACGAGAAGAACAGATGGGTGGTCGGATTGGGAAACCATAGATGATGGACGTTGTTTGTAGAGTGAAGCATATTGAAGCATGTTGGGAAACTGTTCAGTGAATCTTTTAAGCTGTATGATTAATACTGAAAGTCAGTGATGTATAGGCAAAGCAGCTTGCGTCACAATTACCACCGAAGATAGACAAAGTTGCTCATTAGGTAACAATATAGAGTATGGTGTGAAGAATGGAGGGCTGCTATGTCATACAGCGCTGCCCTGAAAGTTGTGGATCATTTCTATCAGATAGAGTAAGGAGATGTAATGTTAAACTATTTCACTGGTTAAGCTGAACAGAATATCTCCAGGATCTTCAAATGATCTAAATTTGTATTGTACCGATTAACCGAATAATGAAGCGTAGATGTTCAGAAAATAGTCACACGTTATAAACTAACTGTTAACATAGATAAAATAACAATTGTTGTTAAATCCGTGGAATCCAATGCCGTGGACCCAATGTTAGGGATAAATTTTTTTTTTCTTTCCAAGTATGGTCTGTTATCTGGATAACTTACTAAAAATGCTTTTATTGCTAAAATTTTCAATGGAAACGTATTAGTTTCGGTTGTATATTTTTTCGCATGGTTCATCAAACACAAACCATTGAACAAAACATGTGCAGATTGAATTTGGCGTTTTTATTATCGAAGGGCCCATAAATCTTATGTAAAAATCTCTTAAGTGTTGCAAAGCAGTTTGAGTTTGGTTTGTGTTGTGATATTTTACAAAGCGAATACAGCAGGCAATGCCTTAAATTAGAATTAATCCAATAATTCAAACTGAACCCTTCTTACACTTCACCATAACTATGAATTCAAATGTGGCCAATATCCCATTGCCAAAACCATCCAGCTTTACTAATTTTTATTAAAGTTTTATGAAAGCCACTAGAAATCAATTTGGTTTTATTATGGTACCAAGAAGTGCCAATACGTTTCACATCTTTTATTCATTTTTAACAGCAGAAATTGACTGGTCGAGGAATGGTTCCGGACCTATAAATTGATCAGATCGAGGTAAAATACCTGAGGATAATACCATAGAACATAGAATACCTCATTGAGGTAAGCCAATACCAAAATAGTACCTCTCAGGTATTCCCAGGCATCCCAAATAACAAGTTTTATTATTCGAGAGATATTTTGCTTGCAATTCTCAGGAATTTGATTTAGGTATTTTACCTCTTGTGCTGTGCTCTTAACCGCCAAGGAGAGTTATCAAGAGTGAATTCTAGGGTTTTTTTTTCATTAGGGCGAATCTGAAATTGAGAGACTCTCTTTGATTACTTCTAGGGTTTTTTTTCATTAAGGCGAATCTTCAATTGAGAGATTCTCTCCGGGCTCGCTCTCTTTCATTCATAAACCAATCACCTTTGCGTTTTTCATTAAACTATTTGTAGAGTATGCTAGCCAGCACTGTTGTGTTTCGATCTGTACTAAAGAATGCCTCGTAAGTTTTATAATGGCGCTGTAATGAATGAAAGAGAGCGAGCCCGAAGAGAATCTCTCAACTGTAGATTCGCCCTAATGAAAAAAAAACCCTAGACTTTCTCTTTCACTCATATTCAATTCAGCTTTACGTTTTTCATTCTACTATTTGCAGAGTATACTAGGCAGCACTGTTGTGTTTCAATCAGTACTAAAGAATCCCTCAAACGTTTTATAATGGCGCTGTAATACATGAAAGAGAGCTAGAGAATCTCTCATTGTTAAATTTGCCCTAATGAAAACAAAATCTAGAATTAGGTTTTCATATTTTATTTTCTCCAACTCGGATACTTTATCATCTTGTTTTAAACCATGGGTATAAAATATTACTGAGCCTTTTTCAGGCCATCAAATTATTGATGGGTATGTAATTTTTAGTTTAACAGACCGAGAATATTCATTGAAGCGTGTTTGGCTTTAATCATAATTTTCTACTAAAGATTCTTCAGCTTGCCAAAGAGCACTCGTAGCTCCACTTCATATTAGCTCTAGATGTCAATTCCATCTAAGTTTTATTATCCAAATAACTCCAAAAAACTTCGTTTTTACTGAGAGTATTAAATGTTTTTTATAAATAAATGCTGTTGAAGGAGGTTTTGCGTCTTCTTGTAAAAGTTACAGTTGTAGTCTTCGTTGGATTTAAATGCAATATTCAATTCCTTAGTATTCTAGTTATGTTATCAAATCATCAACTATTAGAGACCGCCGAAAAGGAGATAGTACAATTTCTTGAGAACAGCCTTTTCCAGCACTCCTTTATTTTATATCTCCAAGGACTGATGCCACCTTTATTTTGATAATATATCTGCTGGCCATCCAATTATGTTTTCGTCAAAAACTCATTTTACCAAGGAATATTCCATAGAAAAGTTGCCATTAGCACTTTTGCACTTTGAAGCACTTTGAAATCATGTGGTTTCTCCTTTTTTCTTACAAGTGTCTGCAAAGCAGTTATTGTTGATTTGTCTGTTTCATAAGCAAATTTTGATGTGTACAAAGGTGTTTCTTGGAGTATCACATCCTATAATGTAAGCCTTTATTTGGGCTTTTGCAATAGTAGATGAACGCTGTGACTCCTGGTGGAGGTACTTCATTTGCATCTCTACCCAGATAACCAATGAGCAGTTCCAAAGCGTCTTTACGGCAGCCTATCATGCAATTAAGTCTCCTTAAATGCAACATAAATGCCACTTTTGGCCCAATATACGGCTGCTTTACTGCACCCGAGCAGGAGACAACAACATATGAATACCTTATTTTGATCTTGATAACTGGCCTTGGTATTAAAAACTCAGATTAAGAGGTAAAATACCTAAGCAAAATACCTAAGAATTGCAAGCAAAATATCTCCCGAATACCAAAACTTGTTATTTTGGATACCTGGGAATACCTGAGAGGTACTATTTTGGTATTGTTTTACCTAAATTTGGTATTCGCATAACATTGTGGGAACATTGTTATGGTATTATCCTCAGGTATTTTACCTCTTAATCTGAGCTCATAAATACCAAGGCAAGTTATCGAGTTATTCGGTCCTGCTCGGGCAATGCTGTGATAATGCTTCATTGATGCTATTTTTCATTCGAAATGCTTATTACAGGCTACAAGCGTTTTAATAGCATTTGATATGCAACTTTACAACAGATATCATTCAAGATGCTGGCATAATGCTAATAAAATATAATGCTTGCAGCATCTGAAATGCAGATTTAGGGTTGATTTACTGCATATGGTAATGCTTATTGGTTACCTGGGTAGAAAAACAGACTGACACAATATTCAGCGTAACGTTTACTTTTACATAGAATTACTAAAGCTGCATTTTCGTGGTGAGGGATTTCCTGAATAAAGTGTAGAGTTTCTGGCCATTAGCCTGTCATAACTTCGCTTTCTCTAGAATTTTTCTCGCTCCTTTAGGCTGGTATTGCGACAACTTTATTTAAATGTTAATCCATCGGAAATTTGTCGATTTTCCCAATTGAGTACCGGTTATTTGATAATTCCAGTCTACGATATACTTTGCCTGTCTTTCATGTTTTATTATATTTTCAGCCTCTTATGAAGAGACATAGTCACCCTTTGTTCTAAATGCTCGGGGCGAGATTTGGACTTGATATTATTTTAATTCATATAAACCTGAAAAAAAAAGATAAGTTGAAATTCAAACTCAATTTATTGGTAACTCGAAAACAACACAAATCCATCATAGTTGGTAGCAGCATCTCGTGTATGACTTGAATTAGTTACTTTGTCCGATTTGCAACATGTGTGCTGCTTGTCCTTGTCCTTGAAGCTATTTTCGTAAAATAAAATGCAGCCTTTTGTTCAAAAATTGTTTCATTTTGAACAGCATTCTGTAATTGGCAACTGTCCAATACCAGGACCAGGAAATGAGCGCACCGCATCCGTGTTGGTAGTATCGTGCCTTTTCTGACCATTAAAATCCATCTGCAGACAAGGAAACCAACACTACCGTTGAGGAATATCAACCAGTCGTCTCCTATCAGTGATTCAATATTATAGTCTCTATCAAGACATGATTAAGAGTCATGTATCCGGAATTGTATACATATTTTTTCAATGTGACCTAAGCCCTACTTAAGTCCTCCCTGCGTTTCAATGTTTTACCATGAAACTCGGTTCAGGGCTGCTTGTCTCTAGTTCCTCGAGCTTCACACTTCCAAGATCCTCTGCGTCTTTTCCCGGGCAGATTTGAAGCAAAAAGCATTTTTGCGGGATTACGGTCCGGCATTTCTACTAAATATCCCGTGCCCATTGTATCCGTCCTGCTTGAGTGACATTTCGGATACTGTACGTGATACATAGAGTTGCATCAGCTAGTTGATCATTCTTCTCTTCCAATTTCAAGATACACGAAAGATAGTCCTGAGCAGCCGTCGTTCAAAAATTCGATGTGATTTCAATTTCTCCTTGAGCATTGTCTACGTATTATGCCCGTAGAGAAATACCGGTCTTAACAGCGTCTTGTTCTTTGTATACTTAGAAAATGGTGAAGTTTTTGTGACCTCCGGGCCAGGCCTTGTGAAGTTCATAGTAAGCACGATTTCCGTCCCTAATGATCTCCGAATTTGTCTGCTGCTATTGATATCCAACGTCACCAATTGTCCCAAGTACCCACAAATTCATCAACCACCTAATCTCCGTCAAATGTCACAGTTCGGCCAATACGAACTCAATCACGTTCCCATTTGAGAGGAACCCTAACAGATCATATTTTGTAAATGCCGCCAACTGCATCCTACCAACTGCAATCTACCCTCAAGTGAAATTTGAAAATTATTCGTTTTACCAGTGATGTAAGCCAGTATAGCAACTTGTTAATGGCTCCAACATCATTCTTTTTATCGGTTTAAACCGACCCAAAGTTTTTTTTTTCTTCTTGTTTCCCCAACAAAAAAAAAACCATTATCACAATTTTTGAGTGGCCCGAAAGAGCATCTCTACCGTTGGTATAAAACGGTTCAAATAGACAATGATGCAAACCACTACATTGTGAGTAGCCTCAAAAGCATCGTTACGTTTAGTTTAAAACGGCACAAATCGGCTATTAGGCGTAGTTAAAACCGTTTTTTTTTCAACGAAGCAAATGTACAAATAGTAGAAATATGCAAGATTAGTGAAGAATAGAGTGAGATTTACCCACTTTCATAAATCGCCTTACTTGGTTAGGTTACTTAGACTGTTTTCTGAAAATGGGTTAAAGTTACTCAATGTTGGGTAAATCCGAATGACCGTGCAACCAACATTGACTTTCAATAAAATGCTTACATACCAATGCGTTCTTATGCATCGAGAAACAACTGACTGTTTTTACTGCTTTTTTGATAACGTTAAGAAATTCTGCTATTAGCTCCCCAGTAAAGGCTAACTTTTTAATCACAAACAATATCGGAAAATTATCATCATTGTTCAACAATCATTAATCAAACTAAAAATGGTGAGAACAATCAAGGCAGTACCAAACACTTGTTCATTTGTATTATTGCGGAAAACTCCACTGACGAGACAGTGTTTTCCATACAAAAGAAATATCTTTGCAATTGTACTTACCGCGCGAACATGACTCGTAAATTTGCATGCATACTGCGTTTAATATTGTGACTTGTGGAAAAAAAAAAAAGAAATCATCACCAGCAATAAATTTATTCATAATTTTTTTTGCACCGCAAACCGTTATCATACTGCATGATCCGATGTCGAAGTCGAGGAATGTCATTTCCTCTACAACCCATCATTTTGCGTGAATGACTAACGGTCGCGTGAATAGAATAGAACCACCCCTTATTTCACAGCGCAGTCAAGATTCACCACTCGAGAGTCTCTATTTGTTGATTTATGAAGAAGAAAATTGGTCAGCTGCTGAATTGCTCGGAATCTATTAGGAGAGGCGCGGCATATATTCGGACCACTTTAGGTTTAACAGCTCAATTGGCACTGGAATTTCAATGAGTTCTTCTTTTAGGTGGGCGCACTGCCCAACACCGAATAGAAATAACCGTTCTGATGAACGGCTGCCGAAAAGTTTGATTATACGAAGAAGTAGTTATTGTGTGAGCGTGGTTAAGTTTGACAGCGCGTGAAAGGGAGTTTGAGTTGTGGGTTTGTGGTTTGTGCTATTATTGGATTAAGCTGAGCAGTTGAATGATCAGTTGATTGGGGTAACTCTTATACAATTTGTAGTGTTCAACGGAAAGCAATAATTTCATGGTTGAGGGGATTTTTAAAATATTTGTCACTTGTCAGTTAATTGATTTACGATGGCTTGAGCTCCAGAACAATGGTTTGCGGTGTTTACAGAGAGAGATTTTTGCAATGATTTTTACAGTTCTGCGCCAATGGGATCCGAAGCGAACAGCGGGCGTTGTCTAAGTAAAGAGCTCAGCATGATTTTTCTGCTGGGAAAACGACTAATTACAAAACAGACTGACAAATTACCGCTTTCGCAATACTTTCTAATTCGCAGTAGACCGTTTTTGCTGCTGTTGGCGTCTGATTGCAAATAATACTGATGAAGTGATGACAAAACATTTTTTTTCCAGATCAGCCCAGCAACATGAAATACATTAGGCGGGGAAAGGGTGTTTTTACCCGCTAAAACAATAAGATTCAAAGCAATGATTAATGATATTTACTGTGCAGTACGTACATCTCAGCTCCAGTGCGAATTTTGTTAATTGAGGGGAAAGTAGATAGTACACAGTGTTATTTAGGGTTCGAGCAAAACACGATAAGTTTATCAAACAGGCATTTCAATCGAATCTTGATTATTGCACCTTTTAGAATGTCGATTGATAAATTGTAGTCATTAGGATCCTTTTTGCGATAGTTCAAATTAGATAAAGGCCATTGCCATATTTTGATAGTATATCAACCCGAGCAGTAGAAAATAACAAATCAATCCATTGGCGTAACTACTGGGGGTGCCTAGGGGGCCAGGCCCCCTCCAGAATTCTGTAGGCCCCCCCAGGATTTTTTCTTAATATATTTCTAATTTGACATGAGACCCTATTCATAATCTCTAATGAATTGTAGGGTTTTCTTTTCTCAGAGTAAGTTGTTTTTGAACTTCGCTCCCTTCAGTAATAGTTTGAACGAGTAACTATTTATGAAGGGTGTAAAATGCGCATTCTTTCTTCCCCACACTTACCCCCCTGTACATTATAGGATGAAAAGTTGGTACATTAATCAAGAAAACCATAGTTAACGACAATTATATCCATGAGAATTCCGATATATCAACTTTACATCAACTTCGCTCGAAAGTTTTAGTCTGTTAAAATGTTTTGAAATTGGAAATATCTTCCCTACAACATGGGATTCCAGTTGTGAACAGCATTTTTTTGCTAAAACTAAAGATGGGAAGAGAAAGTATCGATAGGTCCGATGGAGCTCTGCAGGTTATGAAATTTAATAGAAGTAGTGTGAAATTGTACGTAGGGCTTTTGTTAAACAATATTTCGAAGCAAACGCACACACTTTTGCCACACATCCCCATGCAGGGTAGGTCACGGATCCGCCACATTAACTGGCAAAAATGCATGCGCTTGATCGTGCTCAAATACCGCCAAAGGCACAGAATGGTTCTAGCGATGTAAAATCTCTGTTTTTACACTCCCTTAAGACCACATGTGATGGAAATCAATTTCCAATTAGAGGTTTTAAAACCTCAACTTCTCATTTTTACCAGTAGTGTTTTTTTCTCGTCGTTGTTTACTTAACAACCTTGGAGAGAACCCCTGTAAGATTTCGTATGCTGATCCTCTTAACAGCATGTTTTTACGAAAACACCATAATTGAATAAATACACTACTTATTATCTAGAAATTAGAACAAAAAATAGTATTCTCCATTTAATTCCAACTACCTCTGCTTATCTCGACAGATACGCGTATTTCGTCTACAATGTGCAGACTTCTTCAGTGTCTTGTACTAATAACTCGACTTTAGTACGAGACACTGAAGAAGTCTGCACATTGTAGACGAAGTACGCGTATCTGTCGAAGATAAGCAAAGGTAGTTGGAATTAAATGGAAAATACTAATTTTTCTTCTAATTTCTAGTTACAGACATTCCACTAAACAGCTCAAATCCTCTAGGATTCACTACTAATTATGTTTTTTATTGCGTTTGCTTCGAAATACTGCTTAACAAAAGCCCTACGCCTTAGTTCTAAATAATTCTGAATTCTAATAATTCAATTCTATTAATATTAAAACCTCTAGACTCAAATCTAAAATAATAGCGACAGTAAAATTTCCAGTCTGTTAAGTTGAAACATAAGATTTTAAACACTTTTTTATGTACGTATTTTAATTTTATTATTCAAGAAGGTATTACAATAATCAGTTTTATTTAAAGGCGCATTTTAGAATTCACGATATCATTTTCTCTTGTACGAACAATTTAGCAGAGTATAGACTTCCCAGACGAATGTCCACAAGCAAAATATGTTGATAGAAGTTTATTCATTAACGATAATATTTTCAAAAATGTAGTTTTAGAAGTATGGTAAACATATAATTTGGTAAATTCCTGAAATCATAACATTTGTTAGGGTTGATTTAGTTTGTTGATGTAGACTAAATAATGGGCCTGTACGTCAAATTTGATCAAAATTCACTTCGCGACAACTGTTATGTCTTACATTTATTCTTAAGATTTCTTAAAAAGATTTTATTTTCAATCAAAAGGTTCTGTTTTTGGCTGGAACAGTTCGTAGTACACAGTGGTGGCGAAAATATTAAATACATCTACAGTTTTTCATATAAAATTGTCATATTTGACATTCTCTATGTCAGCACTCAAAGGATAGATTAAGCTGAAATTTTGACTATATCTAGACAATAGAAGTAACCTGATTTTCAAACTGTGTTGAATTTATAAACTGGGCTTCGAAAATTTCAAAATTATCCATCATCTTAGAAAATTTAAAAAAAAAACATTTGTTTTCTTTTACAAATTAGTTTATTTCAGAAAAATGAACTATTTTGCCAAAGAATTCATGCTTGTAGAACTCTTCAATTTTGAATCATTTAAAAACTAGATTTTTGCCACACCTTCTAACACGGCAAATCTGAGAAGCCGTGCTTTGAAACTGACGTGTTTTGTTTTTGCTGCGTCGTTTTCGCGAAAAAAATCAAACAATAATTCCTAATTTAACTTTAACTAACAGTGAAATCATAAAATATCCGCGTGCTTTGGGAAACCTGTAATGAATACAATCGATTCCCACCCGAAATGTGTGAGTGTCGGTAGTATTTCTACATTTTGTGGTTTTTTGTGCTGCGCCCCCGCACCCGGAAGAGGATTTACATCAGCTTAGTTTTGCTTATTAGTGGTAGTATTAAGACATCCGGTCATACATACATTATTAGGTTTGAGCGTTTGTCCGCTTTGTCGCGAGTGAATCGATGATTATTAGCAGTTTTGAAGTTCGATATAGAGTGGCCTCGAATCGGGCATATGATTATTGGCAGAGTGTGGAGTGCAAAAAAATAAGACCAGTGCGTGTAGAAAACGGCCATTTGCTTATCAGAAGCAGCAAACAAAGACAATGCGCATGCGTGCGGGAAAGGCTGCCACATAATTTCAGATGCGTTCACCATGTGGTGTATAGAGTTTTCCTATGCAGGTTACATATATAACGGGCGGTTTGGCCACGTTAATTTTTGCGCTTATTTTGTAGGGAGTGCATGAAATTAATTACGAGGCAACGTCGAGAACTTTTATGTTTACGAATGAACAAGAGAGTGTAACGAAGGAAGCGGCAATCGGTGAGATGTATCTGACTAGAACTATTTTTATTATTTTTATTTTTAAATAATACCAAATACGTGCCTGGTAAAAAAAAAATATATATATATATTGTGAATTACTAAATACGCGTCAATCAAGCATTGCACATACGCTTGATTGAAAGTTTCAGTATGTAACTACTGGAGCGGGGCTTATTGTGTACGAAGATAGCTTCGGAATGCTTGCGTTCTTGAAATGAGCTATTGGAGTCGCGGTAGAGCTGTCACCTTCTAATCCCCGGATTTAAGCTTTTTGCAACTGTAAACAGCAAATATGAAACAGTTGCAGGAAGATTCTATCCATAATACCGCTGCCAGACAGTGGGAATTAGATTGTAAACACACACACACACCTTCTAACACGGCAAATCTGATGCCATTTTGAAGACTGTACATGAAAATTTAAAAATTCAAAATGGTGCATTTGTTGTTTTCGCCCTTCTTTTTCCATACCTTCAAACACTTTCGAAAAATGTCCATGGAATTTCGATACCCCCTAGAATACTATCAATGTCAATCAAAATCTTAAGTTCAACCTCAAACTACCCATGGATGTTTCCTACGAACTGCCGTGAAGTTCTCGGTAGGTTTTTGATGAAATAATCATGGGAATTTTCCTGCAAATTTTTTGATCTCTCCTTAGAAATTTTGCTTGAGATAAATTATGAATGTTTATTGTGCTTTTCATAGAATTTCACTTTAAAACAACCTTGGTTGATGATTTGTGCACAAAACATTGTAAAAGTTATTTAATAAGAAACTTAAATCAAATTCCATTGAATGGTTGAAAAATATGCACAATGTGGAAACTGAAAAAAATCTATGAATTTTGAAATTACTGTTTTTTTTTTTATTCAGTAATTGAGTCAGTTTAAATACAGAAGTAAAATTGCTAAGTTGAGAAGTGATTGCATTTTATTTTTATGTAACAATTGATTTACAGAATTCCGTACAATCTAGACTTTGTTCATGTGTATCCTAATACCTCATGTTGGGGAACAAAAA